>JASDQU010379135.1:0-11267 GCA_032191745.1 Picea mariana | reverse complement strand
ATTAAGTGGTCAAAGTTTAGATGTCCAAGTCTCCTATGCCATAACTAGTTTTCATCATTTTCCTTAGATGACATTCTTCTCTATTTTCTTTCAGCACATACACATTATTTTTTGTCCTTATGCCTTTGGCCACCACTTGTCCTGAGTTTACAGACTTTATCTTGCAGTCCTTGGATGTGAACAACACCTCGCATTCTCTGTCACACATTTGACTTGTACTAATCAGATTATGTTTCAGCCCATCCACAAGTAGAACATCTTGGGCTTTTCCATTTCCATTACTTAAGCTCACCATCCCTTTGCCTTTTATTTTTCCTAGAGTATCATTTCCAAAGGTTACGCTTCCTGATTTGCTTTCACTTAGAGATAGAAACTTGCCTTTGTCTCTTGTCATGTGTTTTGAGCATCCACTATCTATATACCAAGGGTTATTTTTTCTTTGAGCAAACAATACTAATCCACACTTGTTACTTTCCTTCTTCTTCCAAAACTTGACATTTTCAGCAGGGGATTTTGAATCTGGTTCATAGTTCCTTAACTGACAGTAAATATATTTATGTCCAAAGTTATGACAGGTGTAGCATTCAACCTTAGTATTCAATAAGTCAAACTTATTGTTGTAGTGTTGCCTACTTATTGACTGTTGATTATTTCTTGGCCTCCTTAGTTTTATGTGTCCAGACTTAATTTGGCAATTTGCAGTCTGTGAAGGATTATTACTTGACTGTATCATCCTTTGTTGTGGGAAGTATTTATTCCTTTGAAATCTTAATTGCTCATGTCTAAGTCTTAAGGAACAATTTACAGCTTTGTGACCAAAGTTACAACAATAGAAACAATAGCCATAGAAAAATTCTTTGTACTTGGAAAATGGTTGTCTTCTTTGAGAAAATTGATTTCTTTCTTGCTGATGACGTCTTTCAGTAGAGAGAGCATTGTTTCTTTGTTCTACAGATTTAGTCCTGGCACCTTTTTCTTTACTCGTCCTGGGTGGTTGATTGTCTTCCTTTGTTTCTGTAGGTTTGTTATTGTCATTGGTTGTACTTTTGAAAAACTTGATGGGTTATTCATTTCCTGTCTTCCCACTGCTTGATCCCTCTTCATAACCCAAACCAGTTTTCAATCTCTTCCAATGCATTGATCAATTCTCCTTCCATGTCAACCACAGCTTCTTCTTCATTAACATCACTCCCTGTGCTATTATTGTCATAATCCTCTTTGGCCATAAGTATGAAGTCATTTAGTTTATCTTCAATAGATGAATCATTGTCTTCATCATCTGAAGGATCATCATCATTGTTTGCACAAAAACTTTTCTTCTTAAAGTTATTCTCTTTAAACAAATTTATGTGTTTGTATTTCTCCTTATCATCACAAGTCTGATCCTTTCCTTTGTGGGGACATTTGTTTGCAAAATGAGTTATCCTACCATAGTTAAAGCATTTGAAAGGCACTTTACCTTTGTATTTGCCTGATCCCTTCTTCAGTCTCTTCACAAATTTTGCTTCAATTTCATCGGGCCCAGAATCCTCATTCTTGTCTGCTTTAAATGATGTTTCTCTAGAGGTGGGTTTATCTTTAACTATTCTCATTTCATATGCAATCAATGTTCCTAGAAGTTGGTCAAACTGCAAGGTTTTTAGATCATTAAGTTCTTCTATAGAACCTTCAGGTTGAACCTATCTGGGAGAGATCTCAAGACTTTCTGAACTAAAGAAGGTTCCCCACATGTTTCACCAAGTGCCTTCATTGCATTTACCATTTCTTCTACTCTCAGAAAGTATTTTCCAATAGTTGCATCTTCCTTCATCTTCAACTATTCAAACTGTGTTATATAGGTTTGAAGCTTTGCATCCTTTACCTTCTCATTACCCTCATAACTGCTAATGAGTTTGTCCCACATTCCTTTGGCAGTTCCTAGGTGCATAACTTTTACGAATTCTGCTTCTACAAGCACACTCAAGATAACATTCATAGCCTTAGCATTGTGTTGGTCACTATAATTGATTATTTAACTAAACAATCAAGTGCTACATAAATTGTCAACCCAGGGAAGTCAGTTTATTTCAAAGGTAACCACGCACTGTATATGTTCAATCTCAAAAGCAACCTAGAGTTTTAGTAAAAACATATTAATCACACTTTGCCTTGAACAAACTAAAGTTCTAACTTGAATTACAGGAAAGTAATCTACCTATTGCAAAGTTCAATGTGTAAAGAAATAATTGTCCAAAGAATCCTGGATTACATTAAGGAAATAACAAACTGGAAAATAAATCCTTCAAGACGCTGCAAAAGGAAAGACCAACTATTCTGTAACCAGAGAACAGGACCCTATTCCCAAAGCAGGAATCTTCAACACCTGTTTTCGATCACCACACTTTTATGAACTCATTGCTAATTGAAATGATTGACACACACTGAAGACTAACTACCTCTTAACAGAGAACAGGACCCTATTCCCCAAGCAGGAATCTTCAGCACCTGTTTATGATTAGAACACTTTCATGAACTCATTACTAATTGAAATAATTGACACACACTGGAGGCTAACTATCTCTTAACAGGGAACATGACCCTAATCCCCAAGCAGGAATCTTCAGCACCTATCCCTAATTATCACTCCTTCATAAATTCACCAAACAGGATTGCTAACTAGAATGATTAATAATTACCCAAGCATGAATCATATGAAAACAATGTAACAATCAGTAAAACAAAGTTCAGTAAAGTAGTGTTTCAGAAAAACAAAGTTCAATAAAGTAGTATTTCAGCAAAACCAAATTTAATCAAGGCATGATCAGAAATAACACTAACACACTACAAAGCTAATGGGTGGATCTTGTGAAGAAGGTGGGCCCTCCCTTCTCACAAGATTCCCCTAAAATGAAAGGAACTAGAGAGAAATGCTTAGAACAGTCTTGTATTCATCTGTCAACTGTATCATATTACAATCTGAAGTAAAACACGTCCCTCTCTGTAAATTCTTTCTTAGCTAAAATAGAAGATCCTCTCGAATGATGATTTCCTCTTATTTAAGGAGGAGAATCCCTTCGATACAATTTGATCAACAAATTACAGGTGTACATCTGAGTCCTATTCTTAGTCAGATTGACTTTCTAAACTGGAATAGGATATCCTAGTCTCCTGCAATAGAATACTATTACAAGTGCTGAGTGAGGTGTTGTTGTTGTGGCTGGAGTAACAACTTCTTTATTTGTCTTCTTGTTACTGTTGTTGTATGATATTTTAGCATCGCAAATCACGGGCTGTTTCAGCCACGGGATTTGCGTTCTGACTGTTTCAGCAACTTGGTCTCAGGCAGTAGAGATGGTTAATGCTAGCTCAAGGTGCAGTTGTTGTGGTCAATGTAACAGTTTTGTGTTGTTGTTTCAACATCGTAGGCCACGGAGGGTGTAACAGTTTCTTCTGTGTGAGTTGTTGTTTCAGCATCGTAGACCACAGACTGTGTAACAGCTTCTTCTGTGTGAGTTGTTGTTTCAGCATCATTGACCACAGAGAGTGTAGAAACTTCTTCTGTGTGAGTTGTTGTTTCAGCATCGTAGTCCACAGACTGTTTCAGCCATAGGGTTTGTGTGCTTTAACTGTTTCAGCAACAGGCCTCAATGCTAATCTACAGTTCGAACTGTTTCAGTACTTATACATTTATGATCAATGGTTAAGTACGAGAGTAATGTAAAATTATATGCAAAACAGATTAAACATATAGTAAAGAGAAGAGACGTTGTATACCTTTGGAAAGATAGGGTAAGGTGATAATGTGAGTTTAAATATGAGTGAAACAAGGGTGTAAAGGTAGCAAAAATGTGAGCAAAAAGGTACATTGTATGGTCCTAACATCCCCCCCAACTTAAAATGTTGCATGTCCTCAGGCAAATTCACCCTGAATCAAGATTTGAATACTGACTCTGAGCATGCAAGTTACTCAAGCAATAGCTGTGGAAGGTGATATCTATTGGAGCTCTGAACCCTTGAACGTATTGTAACCTTTGTCAAGCTATTGTTTCAGCCTTCTTGGGCAACTTATAATGGACTTGATATTTCTCTGCTGGCATCTAGAGGATAGGAAAATGAAACTGGTACCCTATCCAACTTTCAGCACATTGTTGAACACACTTGATGTAGCTAGGTACCCTGGAGATTGCTATCTCAAGATTAGTGGGGTTGAAGGGATTGTGTTCTTGTCTTTTCCTAGTATATTGCTACCAAAACATGTTATTTTCTTGTAGGGCAGCAATCTCTGTGGATTTAATGAAATGTTGACACTCCTAAAACACTGATGTCTGTAATTGCTGAATGTGTTGAGTCATCCCTGGTTTCTTTAAAAACTTATAATACTATGTAACAAAGGTGGCTGCATTTTGTGGTTCTGGACTTATCCAGAGAAGGCGGTTATCCTCGTTATGCTTGGCAGCTAGGAAGTCATCCTGCCATATAATCTAATTGTTGAGGAAGGAGGTGAGTGCCCGAATCTAGATGTCACTGACAAGAGGGTTAAGGTTAAGCTGTCAGTTCTCAGGGATGGCCTCATTATGAAAATATGCCTCAATGAGGAGGTGTTGATCTATAGCAGAGGATTCTACAAAGGTTTTGACAGAATATGTTGGATTTAACACTGCATGGGGTCTGCCTTCTTTGATTGATTTGATCTGAAACCATGTAAGTCATTCCATGAGGAACAGATAGTAATTGCAGGATGGTTTCCTTGCAACCAATAGCTTTTGTGCCAAGTCAAATATCAGGAGCAATTTAGCTTTCAACTCTTTATTCTATGTCTTAAGGGCACGGGATTCCTGGCGTGTCTGCTCCACTGCTTCCTAGTTTGAATAGATATGGTTTAGCCAGATTAGTCTATGTTCCTGCAGGCTTTTGGCTTTTGTAACAACAAACTCTTTCTTCCATTTGTCAATTATTGCCTGCTCAACCCATGGTTGAGTTTGAGTTTCAGCATCGCAAGTGATATGCTGAGGTAGGGTCTGCATGGCTTGTTCCACAAGGGTGTGGGTATTGAGCTAGATAGGAGAGGTAGATTCATCAATAGGAAATGTTTGTAAATCTTTATTAACAAAAACGAGGGCTTCAGATTTGACAATTGTTGTAGGCCAAGGTTCATTTTTACTTTTGGCAAGTCCTGCTGGTTCTTGTGTAACAACAGGGTTTTCTTCTTTGACTGCAAAAGTTGTAGGTGCAAGGGAAGCTCCTGGCATTGGAATTTAAGTGACTTTGTAGCCTTCTCGATAATAGATGTCCCCACATTGACTGCACATATACTCTTGACACATCTTCTCTGTTGTATTTTCCTCTGTTGCTATGCGAACTAGGGTGTACAATTTAAGTTCCTTCTCGTAGGCTTCCTTTACCGTGACTAGCTCTTGCTTGTAGGCTTCCAATTCAGACTTTAGGAACTCATTTTATTGTAATACAGAGGCCATTGTTGGTTTTGGTTGAGGGGTGACTGGTTCTTGTGTAGCAGTCACAGTCGCACTAGCTGGTTCTTATGGAGCAGCTATAGGATCGACAACTGGTTTTTTTGTTTCATCTTCTTGATGTAAAGAAAGTAACGTTGCAGCACCCTGGGCCTTTGATTCCTATATCTCAGTATCAATATCAGCATCTAGTTCTTGTGTTTCAGCTGTAGCTGGTTCTTGTGTGACAACTATAGCTGGTTCTTGTGTTTCAGCTACTGAATGGGTGGCTAGTTATTGTATTTCAGCTACTAAATGAGTAGCTAGTTCTTGTGTTTCAGCTACTTGATTTGCCACGGATGATGTCGCAACACACTGCGCATCTGGTTCTTGTGTTTCAGTGCCCGTGGGTGGTATAGGTAAAGATTCCAGAATTTGGGAGGTTGGAGGTGTACGGGGTATTAGTCGGATGGGTTGGGGGTTTAGGGTAGTGGCAGTAGTGGCTACCCTTGTTGAGGCCCTTGTTCATTTTCTTTGAAAAAAGGGAAGGAAGAAAGGAATTTTCTTTCCTTTGCGTGGGGGATTTTCCTCAATGATGGGACAGGGAGAATTGTCTGGTTTAGAATCATCGCTAAGAATATGAAGGGAAGGAGTGGATGATTCTGGTAAAATGTGGGGTGGGCTTGGTATGGTAGGGGGGTCAATTGGATTGATTGGTTCTATAGGAAGACTGCTAGGTACTTCTAGAGGGTCTGGAGAGTTTTGTGGTTGTTGTTCCTAAAGATTTTCAGGAATTTCAACAGCTTCTTGGGGTTCTATGGGTGGGTTGTTTAGTGGAGGGTTTTGTTGGGAAAAACCCTTTTGGATAAGTAGTTGAACGAGACGGTGATGGGTGAGTGAAAGGGTGAGATCTTTAGCCTTTTTACAGTAGTGTGACATATTTTTAAGACATCTGAGAAAATAATAAGGAATGTTCACCAATCTAGCATGTCTTAAATGAGACAACGGGACAAAATCGTGCTGGTAGACTACCTGGTATCGTCCTTCACATGTGAGGTAGTGCTTGACAAACTTTGCAACTTCCGGCCATGGAGGCAGCAACGAGCTAAGTCGGACACCCCAGCGTTTAGGTTCAATTTGTTCCCCTAGTAAGAGGAAATCCTGTTGTGCATTAAGGATGATATGTTTGCGGCTGAACAAGCGAAGGCCATTGGTGGGGAGACTCGAAACCTATTCTATATCCTCTTCTGTAACTGGAATCTGAACCCCTTGAACAATGGAATGATCTTCCTGGATATTTCGAGCAAATTGCAGAACCTGTTGTTGATCATACCCCTGGAGTCTCTGAAAATAACCGAGCCATCCTGCCTGCAGAAAAATTTAATAGGCTTCTGGATACAGTTCTAACAGGGTTGTCGTGGTGGGTTCGTACCGTATAACAGGGCCTCCCATAGCTAACAACTCATTAAAATACATCGTCAAAGAGTCGAGTAACAACTTCTGTGCAGAGTGAGTTTTTCGGGTGAAGGCTTGCAAATGGTGGTGAAACAAATGAAAGGATGGTAAAAAGGAATGACGATGGTTGATACATGTAAAATGATGGTATAAAAGTTTGATATTTCCTCCCCCCCTTCAAGTGCGGCTAATAATGATTTTACATGAGTGGTAATAATGAGTTGGAATCTTCTCATTAACTATAGCTTAATTGTATTTACATAAAATTTACATACCTCGCCTTTACCTTTTGATTCATACTTCAAACAAAATATAATGTCTATCCATAATAGTTCTGCAGTGGCCGTGGTGGATACTTTTGATTTGTTAGATGAATTGTATCAAGGATTTTTTGACTGGAAGGACAAAATGTAGTATGAGAGCGCAAAAGCTTATTGATAGAGAATGCTGAAAAGTTGGTGTTTCAGCCATAGGAAAAATAGAGAAATGTTTGCTGAAGAGTGATGTTGCAGAATACTGCTAAGGAAGTGGTGTTTTAGCCATAGAAAGAAGGGCGAAACAATTGTTGAATGAAGTTGTTTCGTCAATGGGAAAATGTGAAGAATTGATGAACAATAGTGTTTTGGCAATGGGAAAATGGCGAAAGGTTGCTGACAGTGATGTTTCAGCAATGGGGAAAATGGTGAAAGGTTGTTGAATAGTGGTGTTTCAGCAATGGGAAAAATGCTGAAAAGTTGTTGACAATGGTTTTTCAGCAATGGGGAAAATGGTGAAAAGTTGCTGGACAGTGGTGTTTCAGCAATGGGAAAATGGCGAAGGGTTGTTTAACGGTGGTGTCTCAGCAATGGGGGAGTTTTTCTCTTCTTGAAGTAAGATTGTCCTACCTTAGTAGGCCTTTGCTTTGATCGAGAATCTACAAAAATCAATTGTAACATGGTATTTCTTGACAGGGATTATTAGTAAACAAAATCTAATCTAATACTAAAGAAATCAAATTGAATCTTTGTTATTGAATCATAGTTGTCTGATGAATGGCATCTAGTCTTTTTTCATCCAATTCATTAAGATGCTGCAACCTAGTTGTTTGTGCATCAGTCAAATCAAGGTTGACAGCTGAAGCAGTCCTTAAGGTTTTGATTTCAAATTCCACAGGAAAGACAACACTCTTTCCATAAACTAATTCATAGGGAGAGAATCTTGTAGTATTTCTCCAGGTAGTTCTGTAGGCCCATAATGCTTTAGGGAGTCTGTGAGACCAATCCTTTCTGTTTTCCTTCACTGTTTTTNACCATGAGAAGTGAAAGGAGGTCCTCCATCTGTAACTAATTCTCTTGGCACTCCAAATATGATGAAGATGTCTTCAAATAAGAAATCTATAACTGCTTCTTCGGTCGCTCTATGAAGTGATTTAGCTTCCACCTATTTGGTCATATAGTCTGTGCAGACCACTATTTAAACTTTTTGATTGGATGGGGGGTTAATGGGTCCTACAAAGTCTAAGGCCCATATTTCAAATGGTTCAAGTACTATCTGGGGTTTTAATGGCATTTCATATCTATGATTAGGTTGGCCCATTCTTTGGCAGCTATCACAGGCCCGGACATATTTCTTTGCATCTTTAAAAAGTGAGGGCCAATAATACCCCATCCTGAGAATTTTATGTGTTGTTCTCTTATCAGCAAAATGCCCTCCACAAGGGCCATCATGACAAGATTTTAGTAGGTCATAAACCTCATCTCTAATGCACCTTCAGATTTCTTTATCAGGTCATGTATGGAAAAGACACCCACTTATCCAGCTATACCGAGCACTTTGTTGAATGATTCTTCTTTTCTCTTAGTGGGATAGGTGTGGTGGTAACTTCCCTGCAACCAAGTAGTTAGCAATGTCTGCATACCAAGGTGAGTAAGAAGATACTACAAATAGATATTCATCAGGAAAGGAATCATCTACTGGGGTATCATCATCAGGTGTTAACCGAGAAAGGAAATCAGCAACTACATTTTCTTTTCCTGGTCTATCTACAATTGTAATGTCAAATTCTTGCAATAATAGTAACCATTTGGTGACTCTAGCATTTGTGATAGGTTTGTTCATTAGATATTTGATAGCTGAGTGATTAGTATGGACAAGAGTAGAGTATCCAATGATGTAATGTCTAAATTTATTAATAGCATAGATAACTGCTAAGAATTCCTTTTCAGTAACTGTATAATTGAGTTCAGCAGGAGTCATATTCTTGCTAATGAAATAAATAGTATAAGGGAGATGCTTTTCTTCTTGTCCCAAGATAGCTCCTATAGTAGTATGTAAAGCATCAGAGGATATATGAAAAGGAAGTGTCAAATCAGGTCCTCTAAGAATAGGAGTTGTAGATCACTGATGTTTAAGTGTATTAAATGCTTCCTGGCAAGAATTAGTCCATTTGAATTCAACATTTTTCATCAGTAACAAAAACAGGGGAGAAGCTATTTTGAATTTTTTTTTGATAAATCTTCTGTAGTATCCAACATGTCCTAGAAAAATTCTTACCTCTGTTTGGGTTTTGGGAGTAGGAAGATCCTTAATGACTTGTATCTTGGATGGGTCCACCTGAATCCCTTGAGATGAAATAAAATGTCCAAGCACTATTCCGTCACTCATAATCATATGACATTTTTCTGTACTTAAGGAGAGGTGGGCTTGTATACATCGTTTAAGCACTTTCTCAAGGTTTTGTAGTGCTTCCTGAAAAGAAACACCATACGGGGTAAATTCATCCATAAAAATTTCCATAGAGTCATTAAGCATATCAGAGAAGATTCCTATAACTGCTCTTTGAAAGGTTGTTGGTGCATTACATAGTCCAAATGGGAGAACTCTATAAGCAAAAGTTCCCCAAGGGCTAGTGAAAGTGGTATTATCTTAATCTTGAGGTGCAATTGATCTGATTATACCCACTGAAACCATCTAAAAAGGAGAAAAATTTCTTCCCTGACAAACTGTCTAACACCTGATCAATGAATGGTAATGGAAATTGATCTTTTTGAGTTGCTTTATTTAAGGCTCTGTAGTCCACACATACCCTCCATTTTCCGTTTTTCTTAGGAACTATTACCAATGGGGAAACCCATTCACTGTCTGATATAGGATATATAAACCCTGCATTGATCAATTTTTGAAGTTCTTCTTTAAGGATTTCTCTTAAATTAGGGTTCATTTGTCGTTGAGATTGGCAGATCGGTCGACAATCTTCCTTGATATATATACGATGAGTACATAATTCAGGAGAGATTCCTTTCATATTTGTATAGTCCCAAGCAAATGCTTCTTTATGTTCAAGAAGTAACTTCATTAATTGTTGTGTTTCATCATCTGTCAAATTGGGATTTATGTTCAGTGTTTTGCCAGGTTCAATTTCTACTGGTATGCTTTTAGAAGAGATGGTGGCAGATGTTTGAGGTGGGTTTTTAGAGTCAAGGTTTTCCTGATTATCTGACTCCAAAAGTGCAACTAGCTGGTTGTGAGTTTCTGGAGTCACGGAGGAGGGTTCACAAATAAAATTATTAATTACTTCATCCTCAGTGGCGTCTTTAAGGCTTAGAGCTTGTCCGATAGTCAAGATGGGTTGAGTAAGTTGATCATCAAAGTCTACCCATACAGAATTATCATTATTAATCAGGGGTGTAGTGCGAGGGTAGAGGGTAAGCTATTTAGTCTCATAACCATTGGAAATTTTCATTGAACCTGATCTACAGCTGATAAAAGCATCTGTTGTGGCTAGCCAAGGCCTGCCCAAAATTAAAGGGTGCCCCCCCAACTTTGTTTTAGGTTGTAATACCACAAAGTCAGCTGGATAATTCCAGGATTCCACTAAGATAATTAGGTCTTCAATGACTCCCTCCGGTTTAATTGTGGATCGGTCATCTAATTCTAGGATGGTTGGGGTGTCTCTGATTTCATTTTGCAGTTGTAACAGTTGTGAGGTTTCCAGAGTCATGATATTGATAGTGGCACCTAAGTCTACCAGGACTCGAGGGATTATCATTTTTCCAATTTGTACTGAGACGGTAGGGTGGCCGGGATCACCATATTTAACTGGGGGAACTTTACCTGACATTAGTGCGGACAAGTCACCCATAACATGGACTGTGAGGGGATCCTTAATTTTCCTACCAGGTTTCTTAACACAGATGTCTCTCATAGTCCTGTCATAAATTGGTACATCTCAGAGTGCTTGTAATAGAGGAATTTTGACATAAAGATTTTGTAATTCCCCTAGAAGATTGAAAGCAGGTGGCTCGGGCATTTTAGTCAAAGCTAAATGCTCAGGAAATGGTGGTTTTGTTGTTTCAGCAGCATTGCTAGAGGATGATTGTACCTCTTCAGGTACATCATGCTCTTTTG
>JASDQU010379134.1:0-11152 GCA_032191745.1 Picea mariana | reverse complement strand
AAGGCATGATTGTGTATTTGTAGTCGTTGATCGATTTTCGAATATGGTCACCCCGACAGCTTGGAAGAAGAATATCACAGCAGTAGATACTCCCAAGATCTTCTTCGAATGAGTATGGATCCATTTTGGGATACCATAGACCATCATCACCGATCAGGAAAACAGGTTCCTCAACACATTTTGGTGAAGTCTCTGGTCATTGTTGGACATCAAGTTCACTAAATCCATTTCTTTCCACCCCCAAACAGAAGGATAAACATAGGTCCTCAATCGAATGATTGTGCAAATCCTGCACATGTATAATTCCAAGCATCTGTGTACATGGGATGAGAGTCTCCTCTATGTTCAACACAGTTACAACAGGGCTCTCAATATCTCCATTGGTCATAGCCCATTTCAGGTGGGGTTGGGATTCCAACCCCTGGGTCCCGTTGATGTTGTGCTACCTCCTGCCACCACAGAGAAAAACCCTTCCCATGTTATGTCTGCGATCGACAAAGCCACCATATTCATTGAGTGGATTCAGCACATTCTCCAACAGGTCCATGAGATTTTGTAGAAATCCAATGCTAAATACAAGCAGTGCCATGATCAACACAGGGTACCACACCAGTTTTAGGTTGGAGATCAATTATGGTTACATTTTTAGAAGGAGCGTCTTAGAGGGCCCCATCGGAAGCTCCTCCCACTTCGTTATGGGCCTTACACTATCACCAAGGATGTGGGTAGCAATGCTTTTGAGCTCAACACTCCACCCTTCATTGTCTTGCACCTAGTGTTCAATGTGGACCTCCTTCGACCATATTTCCCCCCATTATTGGACACCTGAGAGATCGAAGAACAACTGACACCAACAGAGCTCAACCCTGACTACATGGAACAAGCATTCACTGATCAGATAGTGGACACACAGGTCAAGGGCACTCGCTAGCAAAGGATATAGCTTTATCGAGTTGTCAAGGTAGGGAAGCTACTACACCAAGGAAAGTGGCTCACTCGAGGCCAAATTCAGTATAAGTTTCCTCACCTGATGGAGGAACTCAATGAAATGGAGACCATTGCTTCCTAAGGGGGAAGGATTGATCTAGGTGGGTATTGGTTGCCACCCACCTATTCCAAATGGCTCCTCTTGACTGTTTTTAGTTCAACATGTTCTTCTGTACTTCTTTGTAATTGTGGGTTATACACTTCCAAGGTTGTTTGAATCCCTACACATCTTCCAGGAGGATACTGGTGGCCTCCCATCTAATCCAACTAGCTTATTTTGTACGTTTTCATGTCAACACATCTTGTTGTGCTTCCAGTACCATTTTGGGGCCCTAAACATTGTTTTTTGGCTCACCACAATTAAATTATAGACATAGTCAAAATTTGATGGTGTAATGTGTATTTCTCTGAAAGACCTTTCCAATGAGCTATCACATGCCTAAAACGCGGGTCGTATGCAAAAGTGATGACCCCATGAAGTTGAGGTACCAACTTACCCATAGGGGCCCACATAAATTTTGGCGTTTCACCTCCTAGGGTTAGGTTTTTGGATGTCTATGGTTTTGTCATTCATGAGTAATATCAAAAAGGCCTATGGAGCCTCATTGTAATCATTCTTCTTAGAGAGATGTGTGTAGTATCCACATCTTTTCTCAGAGACAGTTGCCACCTTTGAGCAAGTGTTTCAGTTCAACATTTTTATAATTTCAACCTATTTCATTATTCAATAGAAGATATATGATCACTAGATATATTTGTTGTTCTTCGTATCTCTGTGTTTATTGTATTCATTATGTTAATCAGTTCGTTCCACTCCTAAATTCATATCATTGTGATGGTGGGCTCAAACCATGAGCTTACATTATAGGTACTATCCTTAGCGTTATTATTGTTCCTTTGTTATCTTGAGCACTCACATGACCAATGACATAACCTTTTCATCGAGGCTTCGTCCCTTCAGAACTTTTTCTCTTTCACCAAACTCTTTTTATCACTGAAGAGATATCTTTCGGAGTGTTACCCTCCAAATTAGTTACAAATCATGCTGGCTAATCCAATGACTAGAACTACTCCCGAAGTTCTCAGATTGATAGTCTAGTCTAATTCTTACACAATTTTCACTTTGATGAGATACTATCCATTGATCTATTTCTATTTGATCTTGATCTGATGATTTGGAGTTAATCTCTTGCTGAATGGACAATTCTTTATTATCTAGAGGATAAAACAAAATTGACAATCACGACTTAAGTAAGATTTGATATGAATTATGGGTTACTAGAATTATGGAGTAGGACAATTCCTCTGGAGGTTTACCTACCGAATAATTCATAGAATGTCAGTGACCACTTGATGTCAGTTAACACCTCATGCTTACTCTATTCTTTCTCTATACTTGATCGGACGATCAAGAAATATTTTGGAGGATCTTAGATCAATGACCAAACATTAATTTGGGACTTCAGCCTTTGGTGCTTCGGGCATTTTTGTTGGTAGGAGAAGCTATATATCCCTAGAGGTTGTAATCCGAGAGTGATGTGGCTTGTTGAAATCATTGTTAATGTGGCACTAGATGAGTGGCTGCCATGTGTCACCTTGATTCGTGAATTTCGTATACCTAATGTTCCAAATAGACCTTCATACTTGTCACCAATTGATTGGGCCACGTGTCATCTTTGTCTTCTGCTACATGTCTCCTCCTAGAGCATGGTTTTGCACTTTGTGGCCTTGGTAATTCATGGATTTGGGAGTTTTAGTTGTTTGGGACTCCTTGTAATCCTGTAGTGGTCAACGCCAGGCTGACTATTCCTTCCCTCGCACAATCAAACAATCCAAAGGAATCTTTATTATCTGAATCTCATTCTTGATTTGGATGGCTAGCAAGATTTTGATGATTCTGAGACTCTAGGATATTGTGGCTCCTTTCTAAATCCACTTATCACTGAAGAACCAAATAGATATACCACCATATATCTTCCCTTGTCTTGATCTGACAACCTTTGTTTACTCTAGGACTTTGTGCCTTTTTCCTACTTATCATATCCTTCCACCTGATCCAACGGTTGAGACTAACTTGAATTTTCTCCATGAGATACGATGGTCGGCATTCACTTCATGAATTCGGAGGTTTCAATATTCCCTATCTTATGGGTTCTTCTTATCCTATGCTTCCACTTGGTTCTATATGATGATCATGATAGATCCTGAATTGATCTGACGGTTGTGATTACTCCCAAATTTTGAATGGATGATTAGGATTCCATGATCCTTCACGAAGGGTTCTTATGTGCAAGTTCTGGATTTTGCATGATCTAATGGTCTTGGAGTGTCCCAAAGTTTCTCAATATGATCTAACGGGATCATATTTCTCTTGCTTGATTTCTACAATGTTATGTCTTATGATCTTTGATCTCATCATTTTCACTCTGTTGACATCAATAAAAATATCATGCCACTATGTCCAACACTACCCACATGTCATTACCCAGATGTCACTAGGATGTCTCATAACCCATGATCTTAAGATAAATTTCATACTTTCCATGTGATAGGTTCCACATCAACAAGTCTTGATTCTTAATATGCCAAGTGGTAGTTTCCATGTCACTTGTGTTGACATGTTATATTCCATGTCAACTTGCACTAACATGGTACTTGCCACGTGATGGGTTACATGTTAGCACAGAATGACATGGAACATGTTACATGTTAGACTTATTGATGTGGCATATACCACACGGAGTGGGTTTATTTCCCTTAGAGATGTCGATTAATAAATATCCAACATCATTTAATCGATGTTTTTCTAATCATTATTCAACATTTCCACATCACTTTAGAGATATTTGGAAATGAACTAACATCATTGTCTTGAAAATAAATACATTGACCATGTGTTGCACAAAATTTGGTTAACCAATGTGTAAGACTCATCACTACAAAAAAAAAGAAAAGGGATTTTATTCATTAAGTGATGTCACAATGTCAAATAATTGATGTTGTCAGTATGGAATCTACCCTATGTCTATATAAATTATGTTCTGACATGAATCCAATGTTCTACCTAGTGATATTAGGAATTGACTAACTATTACTTGATGGTTGACCACGAAATGTACATTTCCTTAACCAAATTTAAAAAAAAAACTTATTTAAATTAAATCTCGAATGCAATACAAAAAATTATTTAAATTAAATCTCAAATATCAAAACTAATTTAAATTGAATCTCATATATCATTTATATGGGATGTTATTTTCCACAATGAATTGAGATCTTATTAAAAACTCTACTCTCCCCAATGTGGTTATAAAAAATATTTTCTTCAACTAATAGCAGACGTTTTTGAGTAGTCGAACACTTAATGTTAGATTACTCCTTGCATAGTTCTCCTTTCCCACTACTAAGATGTGATCATCATTTTTTTGGATTTGATCATGTTTGTAAACATTCCATCATCACTTTCATGGAATCAATTGTGGTTTCACTAATGAATATCATCACCATGCATTAAAATAGGTTCCATGACCTTCCTACACAACGATAGCATGCATCCTCTAAATAATCATTTGCATGTTCTTCTTATTTTTATTTTTTTTACCAGGAGAATTTGTAGACCCTCCTACTATCACTGAGGATATCGAGGGTCAAGTTCGAGGTACTACCCCTATAAACCTATGCCTATCACAGACACCCATAGACCACACTATGTAGGTTAGATTAGTTTCAAACATGGATGGGGCCCCTATAATAGAAAAAAATTATATTCTAGAACAAAATGTTCGTTGTTTGGCCTAGAGTGATGAGATAATGATCATTTTCATGTTGTATGTGTTCCACTTGATGTTGAAGGGAAACCTCTCATATGTGTAGGTATAATGGGAAATATTTTATTTTTTAATATTGTTACTTCCTCAAACATCAATCATACTTTTCCCTAGCCTGAGTATCGTTATTCTGAGAGATTTGATAGACCTAACCTTAATGGTTACTGGATCTCATAGTGAATCTAATCTCCTACCGATACATATAAAGAGGGATTATGTGTATTCATTCTACTCCAATCAATATAATCTGTGTTTTGATTCTCTTTCTATCAATCTCAGACCCAAATGCTAAATCAAATATGTTTCTTTTTAAGCCTTATTCTCTCCAACCTCTTGAAGAAGCTATAATTTCAAGTAAAGAATCAAACTCTCCAAGAGATTTTAAAGCCAATACACTATCTTCCATGAATGTATACCAAATCCCAGATAATTACCATTATTATTGGATTTAGAACCCTTACAACTTCTTGGAAAATTTTCATTCGGTTGATTGCCACAATGGAGCTCTTGTGCCAAAATTATTTATGTACTAAATTCACCTCATATCAGTTCAAATATCAAACTCCCTGCAAACAATACTTTTTCTTTCTCTCTTACATAGTAGTTTATCGATAGTTTTCTCAAGTGTATCATAGTAATAATATGATAAAAAATAGTTATAATGAATTATGACAACATACCTTAGATATATAATTGCAACAACAATCTAGAAGATATGTAATATTTCTTTCTTTTCTAATAGAAATTTCATCTTCTTTAAAGAAACATCTCAAGGATGATGAAGATTGTCCATGTATGACTAAAATTCCAATTAAAACCTTTTCTAATCCTAGTATCTAGAGGCAACTTCTTACATTGTGTCAGCTTTCTTCTCCATCCAATCAAAAATTTTCAAGAATGCTCTCTCATCTACCTGCAACAAGTATTTTGTTATTGATAACATCACAAGGTAGCACAAGTTTTCTAAGTCAAGAACATACCTATTTCCTCTATAATTGAAGTCAAGGAAATATCCATGTTCTATGACATGAGAATTCAAACCTCTATTATCCTTCTCTTTGTATTAGCTATTATAGTATTGGTGAAGAAGTATCATAACCAATAGAATACCTTCTAGCTTATCCAATAGCATGAATATAGATAGTCCTAGATCCAAAAGTTGATCATCAAGCCAGTAAAAGAAATATAGAAAATTTTCGATGTTGATATAATCTATAGCCTACTCTTCTCTTATTAATAATTGGACAAAGTCACCTTTTGTCTCCTCATCTTCACTTCTCTTCTTTTGTTTCATGGCTCACCCCTTCATGCATTTCATAGAATCCTTTATAATGAAAAAAGCATCCTACCAGCATGAAAGCAACAAGGTTAAGGTATAAGACAAAAACTCACTAGTTGATGGTTATTTGAAGCAACCAAACCAAAAAGAGACAAGTTGTGATTAAGAAAACAAGGGAGTTATTAATCCAACAAATTCATTGTTAATACATATAAATTACTAATGGATTAGAGCATTTTCAATTCACTATTAATACTTGGAATATATTTGATATTTTAAGAATAGTCACATCAACAATTGAGGACGAGATACATAGATGACCAATATATACCTTTGTCATATTAAATATATATTTAGGTATGGTGGGTATCACTATGCTTCCTTGTAACACCCCCAATTTTGATCCCCAAAATAGTAAATGTATATGTGTACATGTTGAATCCCTAAAAAAGAAATAATGTAATGTGTAAATGGAACATTGATAGTAAAATATATCATAGGTTTCAAATGGAGAAAGAAAAAAACATGGGGATATATGATTCCATATGAGAGGAAAGAAAGGGGGAATGGGGGACTATGATTCCAAATTAAAGGAAATAAAGGGGGATTAGCGAACTAAATGAGGCCAATGAAAAATAATATTGTTTTTTTTTAGCATAAGTCCATAAACCTTTACTTTACAAAACCTTTGATTTATATATTTCCTAAGTATTTGGATCCTTGGATTAGTTTCCAAGAGAGATATGTGGGATTTTTAGGAAGACAAATGTGTATGATTGGAATGCAAATATAACCCATGATTTTGTTCATGCAAAGGGTGGTCATTGGGGATGTGAATTTCATTCTTCCTAGAGATGTTTCTTTCAAAGATAATTTGTTGTATATATTTTATAATAGATTTATGGAAACGATTGTCATGAACTATGTGGAATTATCACTATGTAAAGAAATTGTTATGATTGAGAAAAATAAATTATAGTTGAGAAATACTTGAGTCCCCAATACTGAGGTTTCTTTGTCAGTATATTCTAGACCCCAGGAATGAAGTGGGATAGCTTAAGTGGCTATGTGAAAGAGAAGGGTATATGAATCCTTGATTTGTGTAGGATGATGGGGAAAGGGAGATAGAGTATTGGTGTTGTTGTAAGAGGAACTACGTATTGTGATATTTTGGGAAATTGGGTTGTTTAAGAGGATTAGAGATACCCATAAATGATTCAATCCTTATGGAATCATAACCTCAACTTAGGTGTAACATTGTTGTAGAAATATTAAGACAAACAAACAACCTATGGTTGGGTGGAATATCCTTCATCTACAACTAGTTGGTGGCTAATTCCCAAAAAGATAAGTGTTATGACATATTCATGTTTGTGTTTATTTAATTCTTTTAAATTATGAATTGAATGTTTTTCTACATGCATGTATAAGTCTACATCAATATTTTTGTTTGATTAATTGTGTTTGGATGAGCCTTCATTGTCATGTTTGCATGAATTTATCAATGCATAATATGACATTTAGGACTTATGGTATTAGATCTATAGAATGTGGATTTTGTCCTATTTCGATGGCTAGGTACATGAAAAATTAGTATTAGAGAAAGAAGTGGTGAAAATTTGTGATTTGAAGTACCCCATAACCTCAAAAGTGGAAAAAGGTTACTAGGTACTTTACAATGATATTGGAGCATAATTTTAAAGTTAGTGGGAGGAATTCGGAGTACCCCACCACCTAAACACTTTTATAGGGGTGGTGGGGAATGTGAAATTCCTACATAGACATCGACATCCTTGTTAAGAAATTGGAAATTATAAAAGGTCCTCACCCATATGACAATCTATTCTAGTCAACAATTAACTATTGAGGTGTCACACTTCAATCCTCGATAAGGTTAGTCTGAAACTAGACTCAACATATCATTGAGAAATGCTAGATGGAAATAATGAGAGACAAATGGGAAGGAGGGATATTGGCCAATTATGGTTGTAGAGGTTTTATATGCATGATTTTTTTATTATTTGGGTTGATTGTCATTGATGTCAACCCTTGAAGAAAGTCCAATAGAAAATTTCAGTAGCACAAAGGTTTGGGTAATGGACCCAAGTTTGTTTGATCGATAATGGTATTAGTTTTTATATATTTGCAGGTAAGACTATTCCATATGGATATTACATGTCATGCCATTTCTGGTGGTATGTGGAATGTCACATAAATCCTCACGGTTATATAGTTATGGCCATCTGAAGTTGGACAAAGGTTTGGGTAATGGACCCAAGCTTGATTGATGGATAATGGTATGAGTTTTGATATATTTGCAGGTAAGAATATTCTATATGGATTGTACATGTCATTCCATTTCGAATGGTATGTGGAACGTCACATAACTCCTCACAGTTAGAGAGTTATGGCCATGTGAAGTTGGAGAACCCTCATGAGTCATCTAGAAGCCCCAANGATGAGTGTAATATAAGTCAAAGTGAATACAAAATAAATTATTTAAATAATAAATTTAATGGAAAAATTACTAAGAGGACAAGTGGTTAGAAGTGGGTTAACCCTAAAATAAGGAAAGTGGGTTAAAATGGTTAAAAGGTAACCCCTTGAGGAAGCTACATGAAAGTATAAATAAGAGGCAAGGCTCTCTCAATTTAATCACACTTGAGAATATTGAATATCTACATGTGACTAAGGTAACCAAAGGATATCTAAGTCGAATTTCAGAGGGAAGGTGAAGTAAAGAAGGTCAAAATTCAAGGGAGGATAAATTATTTTGATGATGCTTTTTAAGGTATGTTATTTACAGATCATCTCACCATTTTGGCAATAATTTTTTTTATAGAATGATTCAGACTGTGAAATTGGGAGACCATTGAGAAAAAACATCCATGTAGCTGTGATATAAATTTCATCTTGTGGGTCGTTGTATTTTTGGAGTTACGCGCCATGGAAAATAGGGTTTGTGTCTAGTCCCAAAACTAGTCTAAAAAAAGTGTTTCGGGTAAAAACGTCATAACTTCTTCATAAAAGATCCAAATTCAGTAAGACTAAATTTATTGGTTATGTTACCTTATGTAGTATTCTTTGTAAAATTTTCAGATCCATACAACAAATATTTCGTGTCGGGAATGCTCTACAAGTTCGCTCTCTAGAATAAGTTAGAATTCAACAAGGTATGTCATTTTTTCTATAACTCCTTTTCTGAGAGGTTCCAAGTAGTGAAATCTGGAGTAATTGCATAAAAGACACTAAAGAACATTGTGTACCATTTTTCAGATATTTATTCATTACAGGTATATAGTTATGATTATTGCAAGTTAGGTTTTGCAGGTATGCGATCATATACACCAGCTATATTACAGAGTTACAAATCATATTTGGATGACAAAATTGATGAGGGATTTTGGTTGAGGTACATGTTGGGTACATGGTTGAGACAAGTAGTTGATGAGTTGGCANATGAAGTGTATAGTTGATGATGTTGGTACATCTTGATGAATCATAGTTTATGTGTATTTGATGCATGATTGGTACATATTTGGTGCATGGTTGATGTACTCATTGTTGGTACAAGTTGGTGTGTTGGCACAAGGGAAAACCTAGGGTTCAATGCTACAACATCACACCAACAAAACCCTAACTACTAGCCCTTTTGGTAACACCTACAAAGTAGATGAAGTCTCACCTGAGGTAGAGGCAGGGGTGGTTGCAGGACTCAAGTGTCTACAACCTTAGTTGGGACATAAATCTATGATTATGATACTTAATAGAGAACTTAGCACTATCAGTTCATCATTATTTAACCAATATCTACTTCGCAGATAAAACAGAACATCGCAGCATTCACCCAGATCTAATGTATTTAATCACTTAGCATAAGTAAATGGATCAGATCTAACAGATTCAAGAACTAAGCACATTCACCTATGTCATATTGTCACATACCCACTACCTAAATCGGATTTTTCTAGTCTTCTGCCAGTCCAGAAATCCCTAATTATCCATGGAGGCCCAGCGTAAGCTGGCTCTTTCTCTCTATTTCTTCGTTCCCATGTGATCGCGGGTCATGTTCACGGTTCAATTTGAACGCAGTGACTATTTGTATTTCGTGCCTCAACGCTACAGTAATGCCTAAACGTTCGACTCTACACCCACCAAACCCCGACAGAGCTAGAGACCGACCAATGGGGACAAATCCCTACAAGGTCAGCAAATGGCCAATAGGAACAAATCTCCACAGGGGTAGAGAACCGCCAGTGAGAATAGACCCCATCGCATGGTTAAGTGGAATACAGGTGGCGAAAAGGGAAACTCGACATGGTAGTCGACATGACAAGAGGGGGCCCCACTTCACACACCATGCTATTCCGGACCCCCCCCCATTAAAGGAAGAATGACAAGGGGGGTCCGGAATCTACTTGAGCGTCGTTGATCATGATGAGTTAATATCAATCGTTCAAGAGTTGTGCGTCCAATTCTGGACCCCCCCCCTACCGCTAAAGGCAGAACAGTAAGGGGGCTCCGGAATGGAACCTCAGCCGTAGATCTAGATGGGTGGACTCTGGCCGTCCAGATCTTCTCTCTGCTTATCCTAAATCATATTCACATCTTGTCTTAAGTTGATGTCTCATCTCCACATCTAACGGTCATTACAGACCCAGAGATCCTTCGAAAGAATCTCGTCCATTCATCGGGGTTTATCATCATGAGAATCCAGACTCTCAATCACGGGACCCCTGAATCCTCGATCTCTGGTTTCCCAATGCAGTTAATATCTTGACACGTTGCCTCCGTCAATTGGATGGCGCAGATCTACTTCGGGGTTTCCTCCATGGGAAATCTCGAACTCTTGTCAATAGAAATCTCGATTCCGCGATTCCCGATTAGACAATTCACCGATATGGTGCCTTGCGTGTTAGCCCTCCTGGATAAACTCCTGGCCCACATGACCACTATCTCAAAAGACCGCAACCTTATCTCCTGTTGGGTTTTTGGACTTTCCAATGCCGAAATGTACTCGTCCTCAGGATTCGCGATCCGTCGAATCCCGATATGTCGA
>JASDQU010379133.1:0-11241 GCA_032191745.1 Picea mariana | reverse complement strand
GGTGGACAATCTCTTGCCATCTGTCGTTCTCAGGAACTTCAAGCTGTAGTGAGACATAAGGAGGCACGGGGATACCAGGGACCTATGAGGTATGGAAGGGAGGCTTTTTGGGCCTAGGTTGGACCACTCCTTGCCCAATCCAATTAAAAAACCCAGCTTGAAATAGTTGGCCTAACTCTTGTGAGTTTGCGTCAAAGTGTATAGAGAACCTTGGCCTTCTAGGGCCCATGCTCCAATTACCTCTGTCATGGCTACCTCTGCTGAAAAATCTCATTCATGTATGCATAATTGATTAGCAAATAGTTTCTTTAACAACCATACATGACAACTCTTTTAAAATATGAAATAAAATTTGGCTCGGCAACATATCAGACTCATGCAATCCAATCCATACAAATTGTTTAATAGTTGCCAATAAGAAAGGGGTGAACAAAGGTTTTGGGATATGCAAGGGGTTGTATTAAGTGAAAAATGTTAAAATGAGGGGGAAAAGATCATGATTACTGCTCACAGACAACAAACAATCAACTGTATCATAAACCAAAAGAATATATCATTGTAATTAATCCCTACGATCCCTTAACTATCATAATACATAAATTATATTAACTATAATTAAATTTTAGGAACACGGAGTGGATAGTGAATATGGGAAGGCGAGGGGAATTGTAATTAGCAAAAAAGTGAAACAATGGTAGGGGAAAAGAGCAGATATTGTTCAAAAAATCAATTAAGTAATCCATAAAAATAGTTTTGTATTCAATACAACTATTCCGGCACCCATTAAATAATTACTGTGTGCTAAAACTTGTTCACTGTCCACATTCAATTTCTTTAAAATCTTACAGAATAATCATACTCAGAAACCTCGTGACTTCACCCATCTTGTTAAAAAACTTTTGTTTCTTTTTAACTTACTTCCCTTTCATATTTAAAACAAAATCCAAGAAACACACAGTCGTTTGTTTCAACTCTGTTCAGAATAAAAACATCACCACTACCCATAATTTAATTCCTCAAATAAAACACAAACACAAGCTCTTTTAAACATGCTTGATTCCATTCCTTCAGGCAATTTAACAATTAAATTGCAATGAAACCATACTACTAAAAACCCTGTGCCCATCTCTGATGGTACAATAAAATGATACAATGCACGATATTCAAAAATCATACATAGTGGACAACCAAGCCACAATCATCAATACTTCAAATTGCAATAATATCAATCGGGCAATTTAAAACACATAGTAATCACAGTCAACATAAGCCATTATGACATGGAATTTAGAGCATAGAAAAACAGAATCAACACATAAAATGCATTATCCATCTGCCATATGTCGTAAACAAAACCAAGATTTCTTCATTAATCATGTAGAACCATGTAAGCAGTGTCGAACAGTAGCATAAATATCAAATAAAAACCTTATCTGATCCTCCAATCTACAAGGGGTCCCACCTACTAGTATTATATATTATTAGCTTATAAATAATAGGCGTTAGCAATACTTTGCGGGTGAAATCCTTGTTGCAATTTTTATCATCAACAAACTGGCGACTCCACAGGGAAATCTGTTTCCAACAGATTAAGAACTCATAACACATGGTTTCGTAGACCAAGAACAACAGATCAAGAATATATGACTAGGATGATTATGCAACACGGGGAAGTGAGCGGATTTAATTGAAAAATGACCGGGAATTTGGGAATAACTCATGAAAAATGTTAAGTATGAGGGAGTTTATCCCTGTATGCATAATCATTCAACCAAAATTCACTCTTTCCTTCAAGGAGAAAAATTTATGGACTTGCTCTTTTAATTTCTCAAATGGATGAAGAAATGGAAAGCAGAAGCGGGAGATAACCAATTTCTTTATAAGACAGCAGTGAAAACAAATAACAAATTCAAGTGTGCTTTCAGGGGGAACATCGTAACAGTTGTATAAGCTTGATTGTTATTGACTAACAATACCTTGCAAGAGTGTCACTATGGCAGAACTAATCCAACATCTTATTCTTGACCAAAATCAACTAAAAGATGAAAAGCAATAAAAATCATGACAGAAATAGGACTACAAAATTTAAAACAACAAAAATAAAATGACAGAAATGTAAAAGTAGCGGGAAACTTATCAAGAAGGAAGCATAAATCAAATTATTGTAAAAACAGAAATGAAAAACAGCGGAAAAATGAAAGTAGAGCTAGACTACTAATATACAGAAAATCCAAGCAGCGTTAAAAATTTTCAAGTTGGTTCCATGTAATGTTTCAAGTGAGAATCATTAGTGTTGTAGGAAAACAATCGCTCCTGTAAATATTTTAGAATGTAATAATTAGTACCCAGGAGAAAAGCGATTTTGAAAGGACCCAACCATAATTTTTGAAATTTTGAATGTCTTCCCCTATCAGCGTGTGTTGAATCCCACAACAGTACCTTCTCATTGACTTTAAATTTGACAATTTTGACACTCTTGTTGAAATACTTCTTAACAGTCTGATGTCTCTTTTTTATATTATCCAGGGAAAACATCCTTTTCTCCTCTAAAGATAGCAGTGCATTTATCCTTTGTGAAATGTCAGAAGAATTTAATTCTTTGATCTGTAGCATCAGCCTTAAGGAAGAGAGTTCCAGCTCAGTAGGCAGGATGGCTTCTTGACCATACACAAGCTGGAAGAGAGTACAACCAGTGCTTGCCTTGGCAGTAGTTCGATCTGCCCAAAGGGCGTAAGTGAGGAGAGTGTGCCATTGACAAGGCTTATCTTTGATGAGCCTTTTGACGAGTCTCACCAGATTTTTGTTGGTAGACTCAGCCTGCCCATTTCCTTGGGGATAATAAGYKGATGAGGTGAAATTTTTAACCCCCAATTTAGCTAAAAATTGGGTCAGCTTAGCAGAGATGAAAGCRAGAACATTGTCTGTAATAATTTCCAATGGAAGACCAAATCTGGAAAAKATGTTATTTTCAAGTAAATAAATTACTTGATCRTTTATTGAATGCTTAAGTGGGACAGCTTCAGCCCATTTTGTAAAATAGTCTGTAGCTGTCAAACTAAAAACTTGTCCCACTGAAGATGGGGGATTAATAGGACCAATAAAATCTARTCCCCACTTTGAAAAGGGAATATCTGGGAGGATAGGTTGTAATGGCATGGTTGAAAGGYGTTCTTTCYGAGAAAATTTTTGGCACTTGTCACRAGATCTCGAAAAAACATAAGAGTCATGAAAGATTGAAGGCCAGTAGTACCCTTTTCTAATAATCTTGAAGGTAGTGGTTTTAGCAGAAAATGACCTCCTACATGAATGACAGAATTTGAAGAACCATGAGTTTCTTACAACATTTTTTGTGCGTCTTCATTGTTTACACAACAAAGCAACACACCATCAGCAGATCTTCGAAACAAGAAGTCTCCTATAATGACGTATCTTGTAGATTCAAGATGAAGTCTTATTCTTTGATGAGTGTCTAATTTATATGGACATCTTTGGTTTTGTAAGTAGTAAACTAAATTCTTATACCAAGGATGTTCAGACAGAGGAAGAATCTAATTATCAATGTAGAATAGTGTTGATAAGRAACTATCTTGTTCATCAATTTCTTCACTATTCTCAGCATGTTGAGCTAAGTGAAGGGCTAAGTCATGTCCCTTGATAGTGGTAGAAGTCATGATATTCAAATCATGCTTCTGGATCTTGGCAAGCCAATGTGCAAGATTTCCTGAAAGATAAGTCTGTGAGAGAAAAACTTGACAGCAGGTAAAGGGACTTTTACCAACGTATGCTTACCTAGGATGAAGTGGTGAAATTTTTCAACAACTTTAACAAGAGAAAAAGCATGTTCCTCAATAAAAGAATATTTAAATTCATCATCAAACAAACTTTGACTCATGTAAGCCACTAGTTTTTCATTACCTTGGTCATCATTTTGCATGAGAATAGCAGAATCTGCTTCCTCGGTAGCATTAGTATATATTGTGAATTCCTTCTCAAAATTCGGTTTCACCAAAACCGGTGCAAAACTGATTGCTTTCTTGATCCCTACAAAAGCGTTTTCAACATCATCTGTCGAGGAAAATTAACGATCTTGCTTAAGTAGATTAGGAATTGGCTTGACCATCATAGCAAAAACTAGAACAAACCTACGGACGAAGTTAATAACCCCCATGAAAGTTTGAACCTCCTTCTTGGAAGTGGGAGCAGGCAGATTAAGGATGGTAACAATCCTTTCGGGATCAATGCTTATTCCTGAATTGAAGATAATGTGTCCAAGGATCTTTCCCTCGATAACACCAAAAATGGACTTAGAAGGGTTTAGAGAGATGCCAAATTTTCTACATCGCATGAGAACTTTTTTTAGATAACCAAAATGATCTGGTCGGATTTTAGAGTACATTGTTAAGTCATCAAGGTAGATATGAATGATCTTACTGATCAAATCGTCAAAAGTTATTTGCATAGCTCTTTGAAAAGTGGCACCTTCATTAAATAATCCAAAAGGCATATGCTCATAAGCAAAGTTACCCCAACGAGTAATAAATATGGTTTTATATTTATCTTCCCTTTTTACCTTGATTTGATTGTAACCGGAAAAATCGTCAAGTAAGGGCATCATCTGTGACCCGGCGACTTACTGCAAAATCATTTCCATGTTAGGGAGAGGAAAGTGATCTTTTATACTAGCTCAATTTAACACATGAAAATCAATGCATAATATGATCTGATAGGTTGTTTTCCTAACAGGAACCAAATTGAAAACCCATTCAGAATACTTGACCGGAAAGATGATCCCAGCCTTCAAGAGTTTTTCCAACTCCTTTCGAATAGTTGCTTCCAGTGCAGGGTTGATAGGTCTTTGTTTTTGCCTAATTGGTTTTATGCCTTCCTTGATGGGGATGGCATGTTGTATAAGACCAGGATAAAAACCATGAAGATCCTCATAAGACCAAGCAAAAACATCTTGAAATTCACCAAGTAGCTCAACAAACTTCATTTTCTCTTCATCAAAACATTGGGCACCTACTTTAACATTATTTGGAAACTCAGGTGTCCCAATGTTCAGGGATATGGTTTCACCCACCTTTTTTTTCGACTCCTCTTCTTTCAGTTTCTCTTTATTGCCTACATCGCTCAATGAAAAAGAACTCTCTAGAGGGTTCAAGCCTTTAGGAATCTTGTTATCTTCTGTGGATATAACTCCTTGGGGATTATAAGGTTCATTTTGAATGAAATCACAGATTCTCTCATCGCTACGGAAGACCTGCCAAGATTCTATATTGTCAGGGATATGTGGACGATATAGAGATTGAAAAGTACAATCAGGTCTGTGTGGTAAAAATTGTCGATTAGGAGAGGCTGCAAAAATAGCTAACTGATCAACCATTGAGTTCAATTCCCTCTTAACATGAGTGATGTTGAAAGATAATAGGTTCGAGATAAGTGTCCAAATAGTTTGGGTATATTGTTTCATCAACTTATTGCTAGGAGAGTAAATTTTACGTACAAGGTTCAGAACAAGCTCGAAATCCCCAAAAACCGAAAGGCGACCACAACCAAGATTATAGGCGTTTCCAATGCCTAATAATAGAGCTTCTAATTCAGTGACATTATTTGTGCAAGCAAACTCCAACCTGTAAGAAAAGTTATGAATTTTCCCCACAGGAGAGTACAAGATTACGCTGGATCTGTTACCTTCACTAGAGTATGAACCATCGAAGTACATGTGCCACATACCATCATCTAAATCAATTTGTTCCAGGGGGATATTATCTTCCTCAGCAAAGATGGAATACACCCCTAGGTCCTCTTCGACGTAGTTCACATTAGGTTATGGGACACTTTCTATGTAAGGTGAAATCCTTCCCTCTCTAAGGGACTATAATGTTTTTACCATTCTGAGGAACGGATAAGTGTGTCTCATCAAGTGAGAGGTATCCACCTGTCAAATCTTGCTAATATCTTCCCAAGATGATTGAGTAATTGCTTATTGGCGTGTCAATTACCTGAATGCTAAGGGTTGTCCTTATTTCAGGGTGTGCGCACAAAACTAAGGTCACATCTTTAATCTCACCTATGGTTGTTTGTTGTAGACTATTATAAGAGAGCATGCTCCTGGCGTTTTCATCTGTACAAGACAAGCCTAGCTCTTCCATATTAATCTTCGACATCACACTTCGGCCTGAACTGCCATCAATGAGGCAACAATGGGCGATCTTATCCATAAGCTTTACAAAAATATAAAAAGGGGGATTTTTAATAGGGTACCTAAAGTTCTGTACACCTACTTTATTTACAAACGAATCCTCTTCATTCACCTCTTCATAGAGGTTGGCTACAATGGAAGCTTTTCCTTCCATGAATTGTTATAGATGCCTCTATTGTTCAAGGATGACAACCATGTCCAAGAGGGTGGCATCTACTTTGATGTTGGCCAACCGATTCAAAATATTGTACTTGGAAGAGGGGAGAGGGGAATTTGTTCCTTGACTGCCAGGAACCTTAGGAAACTGAACAGTAGCAACTGGTGAGGATGATCTCAGGCTAGAAGAGTTACGGGGAGGATCATATTTTCCTTTGGGAGCATAGGATTTGTTCCTAGTATTGATTATTATGACATCTTCTAGATCTGCAAAATCTAGGATAGTGATGGTAGTTTCTGGTCTTTTACCAAAGATCTTATCTCTAGCACTCTTCCTTACCTCACATGTGGCTTTCTCATGGTGTTCCTCGCAAAACTTACACCAAATTCGAGGCAAGATAGCTTTAGGTTGAAAATTATTTTCAATTGGATTTCTAAAGGGGGGTGCAGAAGAGGATGAAGCTCCAAGGGTTAGAGGGGAGACATTTCCCTTTCGCTTATACGTTATCATATGTTTATTCATATCGTGTACTAGTTGTAAGAGGGTGGACATGTCTATCTTGTTAGCGTCAGAAGTCACCACTGGATTGCTTGCGGGAGCAGAGCTCAATGCCCATCAGTTTTATGTCATGATTATTTTGAGGGGTGATCAAATGGGTAGAGACTCAGGATGGAATCACTCTAGCTCAGGGACCGGGTCTAGTATGTAAAGAACAAAGGAGTTCTTGATCTAACTTCAGTCAGTAGATTGATTGTAAAATGGTCAGGTGGAAGACTTGGTGAGAGGAGTGAGAAAAACTACTTTGGGCAACGGGCCTTTCAGCAGCTTGCAGAAGAAAAACTCTAAACACAAGATCCTCTTGGTTCAGAGTTTCGAGTAACTGAAGGGGCGACTTGACTGGATCCTCCAATTCCAAGTCATTCAGTGCTAAGAAAAACACAGAGACCGATTAGAAACAACGCGACTGTTACAGTGATCCAACCTACATCATCCTATAACAGTCACAACTCAACTAGATCTTCCAATTCCAAGATGTTCTAATACAATATGAACAAAGACATGGAAAGAAGCTGACATTCATAAGGCAAGAAGTCTCAGATGTTAATACACAACCAGAATAACCAGTGCTTCGTTAAAGTTTTTACAATCGGGAGCCTTGCTCAACCATCGATGCTTTACAAAATACAAAGACTGAGTCTATATATTCAAGAAAATTCAACTCACAGAGGCGTGTCCAGTCACCCAAGGCTTGGTGTCCCTTCAATCGAACTCGTACTGGTATCTTTCTTCGAGCGCCACCCTAACTGCGCATGGCTCCTGTAAGGAAGGTAGCTGAGCCATTAAACGCCGAGCTAGCATGTGCAGACTTTCCTGTCTATTCGAAGACTTTAGCATGGCTCCTTGGAAAAATCGGTACACAGGACCCCCTTCAAGCGGACCGCTTGCCAGATTCTCCATACCTCACATTTAATGATCGAAAGGAGGTTTCAACCACCTGTTCTTGCCTTCATTAACTCCAAGTGAGACACAGGATTGAAGTCGGGCTGAACTGGTCTTGGGGGATGCGGCATTCCCTTCTGTGGCAAAACCTGACGCTTTGGCACCTTTGCATAACTCTCTTCCTTTCTCAAGTGACCGCGGGCCCCACTTTCGACGCTTTCGGTGCTATCGGGGTTCGGGGTTTCAAGATGTGGAACAACATGAAATTCTCACCCCTCGAACTTCCGAATGTCGAAACGCCGACGCGATTAGATCTCGCTCCACGCGTCCTCTGGATGGACGACTGCTATTCTCCCCTACACACTATGGGCATGATCTATTGTGTTAACTTCGGCGCAACTTCCTTATTCGTGATTTCCCGCCAACCGTTGATCTACTCATATGGATGGATCTGGACTGTTGACACTATAATCCTGCCCACTCGCTTGATTTTAAGTCCGAAAAGGACTTCTTCTGTTCGCTGCGCTTGGGCGCTCCTCGTGCAACCTGCAGGCCTGGGTATCCCGATGTCGAAGACAAGTAATGTTGCTAACATTAGGCTCCATGGGGGATAGAGTCATCCCTGCAATGCTCTAAGGACTCATTTTGCAGTTCCAGTGCCTTGTTGTTGGGTTTATGGAGTCATTTATTAAGCCGACAAATAAAAATAAAAATAAACATAAACAAGGAATCAAAAGGACAATGTTTACAAGCAAAGGAGCCATCGAAGGCTTAGACAAAATATTTCTTCAGAAAATGCCCATTTACTGGGATGTTGAAAACTTCTTCACCCTCCAAATCCTGCAGCCAATATGTGTTATTTGAGAAAACCTCAGAAATTTTGAAGGGTCAGATCCACAGGGCTTCGAATTTGTTGTGCTTGCCCTTATCCTGCTTAGGAACATCCCATTTCAGCACCAGGTCTCCTGTCCGAAATTCTTCCTTCTTGACCTTCTTATCGAAAACCTGTTTGATCCTTTGCTGATGGTCCTGAATTCTGTCCATTGCCTGCTCCCTGTCCTGTTGAACCTCCACTAGCTGACGAATCCTTCTGATCATGTCATCAGGCTCCTCCTGATAATCCTGAAGGAATTTTGCTACGGGAATGGCTAACTGAGAAGGGAAAACAGCCTCCGCTCCATATACTAATTTGAAAGGAGAGACGTCGATAGATCTCTTTGGGGTCACTCGATTGGCCCATAGAGAAAATTTTAATCTTGAATGCCAGGCCTTCTTGTTGTCTTCCAGCAATCTTTTGATGATCCTTATCAGGCTTTTGTTGGAAGATTCAGCTAAACCATTTCCCTGTGGATAATATGGGGTGGAGTGAATCAGTTTGATCCTGAACCGCTCACAAAACTTGGTTAATGGCTCAGACCCGAAAGCGGCTGTGTTATCAGCGACAATCTTACTTGGGCAGCCGAACCTTGTGATGAGGTCCTCCAGGAACCCAATGATTACCTTGTGGGAAGCACTCCTGGTGGGAACAACTTTAATCCATTTGGTGAAGAAATCCGTAGCCGTCATGATCCATCTATGTTGTCCACTTGAAGCAGGGTGAATTTCTCAATGAAATCTAGGCCCCATTGCTGGAAAGGTCCTGAAAACCCCACAGGATTTAACGGCAGAGACTTGAGCTATTGTTTACCTGCAAATCTTTGACATTTGGTGCAAGCTCGGACCCTTCTACAGACGTCAGTGAATATGGTGGGCCAGTAGTATCCAGCCCTGAGGATTTTGTAGGCTGTGGCCTTCCAGAAATGGTGCCCTCCACATAGGCCGCTGTGAAATTCAAACATAATCCTGTCGGCCTCTTGTGGATCCATGCATTTTAAAAGTACCCCCAGGGGGTCTTTCCAATATAAAATTTGATCGATAAGGCAGTATCTGACTGCCTTGAGCTTCAGAGCTCTTGCTTTGTTTCTTTGCAGGCCGTCTGGGGGGCGTAAGTCTTGCAGAAAGTATATGACATCCTTATACCAAGGACATCGAGCTAACGGGGGCTCCCTTTGAGGGTCCGTGTCAAGCAGCCGACCCTGCTGAATTCCCGAGCATTCGTTGATGAAACTTATCCCGAAAGCTTGGCAATTGGCTTCAGCCAACAGCTTGGCTAAACCTTGACCTTTGATCAATTTGGTAGGCTTTATTTCCAGGTCAAACTCCAGAATTTTGGCTAACCACTTACTCCTCCTCCCGTCTATGTCAGGCTGAATAAGAATGTCTTTAACAACAACTGAGGGGACATAAGCTATGATTTTTTACTATAGGACATACATTCTAAATGCCTTGAGGGCCTTTACCAGTGCATAGGCCTGCTTCTCCATAATGTCATACCTAACTTCGACATCCCTCAATGCTCGGATGAAATAGGCAATAAGTTGCTCTAGCCCATCCTTGTTTGTCTGTAATAAAACAACGGCTACCGTGTCAGGTGAAGCAAATGAGAAAATAAGGAAATCCTTTGAGTAATCGGGACTGATAAGCACAGGGGCTTCAGACAGGGCCCTCTTTATTTGTTCAAAGGAATTTCGCGATTCAGAAGTCCACTTCACTTCATTTCCTTTCCTTAACATAGTTGTTATAAGTTTTACCCCCTCAACAAAGTTGGGCACAAACCTCCTTAGAAAATTAATCTTACCAAGGAAAGATTGGACTTCCTTCTTAGATCTCGGGATTGATAGGGCTCGTATTGCCTCAACTTTGCTAAGGTCAATCCTGACTCCTTCCGATGATACTATGTGGCCTAGTAACTTTCCCTCCTGCATGGCGAACAGAGATTTCTTGGGGTTTAATGAAATGACAAAACTCCTGCACTTCAGGAAAACCCTCCTGATGTGACAACGGTGTTCTTTATCAGAATTTGAAAACACTGTGATGTCATCCAGATAGATGACCACAAATTTATCCTTTTCCCCAACGAAAGCTATGTCCATGGCACGCTGAAACGTTGCCCTGCATTCATTAATCCAAACGGCATCTTGGCGTACATGAATGTGCCCCATGGAGTGGTAAATGTCGTCTTTTCCCTGTCTTCAGGCAAAATAGAGATCTGATTGTAGCCAGAGAAACCATCAATCATGGACATCCTGGAAACTCCTGTTACCCTCTGCAGTATATGTTCCATCTTTGGTAAGGGGTAGTTATCCTTTCGTGAGCTCCTGTTCAGGTTTCTGAAGTCTACACAGAGCCTAATCTCTCCACTCTTTTTCTTTACTGACACCAAGTTGGCCACCCACTCTGAATACCTCAGCGGTACAATGATCTGAGCTTGAAGCAGCTTCTTCACTTCCCTCTCCATGATAGGCAGCAGCATAGGATTGATCTGTCTCATCTTTTACCTAAATGGCTTTGCCTCCCCCTTTAATGGGATATTATGCTCGATGACAGAAGTGTCATATGTTTT
>JASDQU010379127.1:0-11261 GCA_032191745.1 Picea mariana | reverse complement strand
GAAACAAAAGACTTCCCTGGGTTGATAATTTATGTTTCACTTGGTTGTTTGAAATTAATTAAGCAATTATAGTGACCAACAGGTGGATTTCAACAACGATGTTGGGAAGCTCATGAGTAGGATCTCATGAATTTTTCACAGCAGAGGAGTATGATGCAGGAGCATTGCTCCAAGCCATCCATCCAACCAACACAATACACATTCAATGAAGAAGGAGAGGCACAATCCTCTCATTTGAAATTTTGAATTTCAAATTGTATTAAATGATTGTAAGGCTGGTAGAGACAAAGAGCCATGCATATGCCTACGTTTTAGAAAAGGTTTCCTTAAATAGGTTTTAAGGTTGGGATCTAGATCTTATTCAGACTAGAACGCCATTCAATACAATTGAATGTAAATTAATGAGAATAGGTAGCTTGGAGGGAAGAGCTCGAGGAGCCCCTCTTTGTAAAAATATCTTCTTTGTATCTAGTAGTTAGTTTTTAGAGGAGGAGAAGAGAGCCGAGACTCTGTGGCAGTCTCAGCTCAAACACATTGTAAAGAGGCATTCTTGTTTAATAAAAAAAGAGCAGTTTTTCCTGCATGTTATTCTATGTATGTGAATGAATGTCTTTAGGTGTTGATGATATGCTGTAAATATATGTTAGTTTTCATTTGCAGGTTAAAGGAAGAAGTTGTTGTCTATTGGGTTCTTTGATTCCAGGTCTGGGTTCTTTGAGGCTCCATGCAAGAGGTTGCATGACATAACATTGTGGGTTAAGTAAGCCAGTGGATAGAGTGCACTTCTGATTTCTATGGAATTTCAGACAGAGACGTGCCAGGAGGGCGCACCAGAGGAAGTCCTAGACCCAAGGAGGAAACCTCAAGGTTGTTGAACACCTTGGAGGAGGGACTGTGCAAAGGAGGACAGAGCAAAAGATAGAATCACTAAGGGATTCTATGAGAGCTCTACCAGAAGGGCATTGAGTAGGTGCATATAGTGCACAAGAGAAGGAGATAGAATCACTGAGGATTCTATAGAGATCTGCAAGGAGGGCATCGAGCAGGTGAAAATAGTGCACATGAGAACTCTACTGTGAATTCAAAGGGAAACCAGAATCACTGAGGATTCTGTGAGAGTTCTGTCTGGTGGGCATTGAGTAGATGCACGGGTTGCATTGAGGAGGAGAACTCTATTTTGAGTTCAGTGAGAAGACAGAACGTCTGAGGTTCTGTAGAATCTCTAGTAGGAGGGCATCGAGCCAGTGCAAGGAGTGCACATGAAGAACAGATTTGGTTTCAAGTCTGAAGCACATGAGGCCGAGTGCAGGAACATAGACACTTTGAAGTTGGAGCATAGCACAGAGAAGTTTAGAAGAGATAGCACCTTCATGTGCAGAGATTCTGCAAGCTAATGCAGAATTCAAGAAACCTTTCAAGAGTTCATAGTTTGAGAAAGATCAGGAAGGGCAGTGCTTTCATGCACATGCCATTTCCAAGAGGAGTAGAAGGTCAGGGAGAACCCTTTGGAGGACTCAAGTTCGAGGAGCTCAGGAGGGATAGCATCCTTAGAAAACGAACAGAAGTCGAGAATGCAAGATTCATAGCAGGAAGTGTTAACGCTCTGTAAATTCCCAGAGGTTGTCAGAGAAGAAGAAATTTACAAGAGGTAACTTTATCCAACCACTTCGAAATTGGAATCTATCCCTACCAGCTTCAGAGAGGGATCTCTCTGTATGAATTAGTTATGTTTTAATCTTTGAGATATTAGTCTAGTTAAACAAAATGAGATTTGAATGGTTTGTTTTGTTTTTGTTAAGTTGGCTGAAAAGGGTTTTACGCCTCCATTGGGCTATGGGGTCTGTATTAAAAGATAGAGTTCTAAAAATAAATTAAAAGATTCTTTTCACAAGGCAAGATAATGCATTCATTGGATTCATTAGTAGTAAAATGATGAATAGCAGAAAAGATGAGAATATCAATTAAAGTAAAGAAGAATTTAAGAATTTCTTCACTATAATATCAGAAAGATAAACATTAGGATCTTTCAAAGCCGGAAACAGGGCATACCAAGATAAATCCTGCAACATGCACTACTTTTAAAAGATTAGACTAGAAAAAAATATGACAATTGAGGGAGAAAAACATTTAACATAGAAAGGGAAACATCACCAATAAATAACACGCGAGAATCCTGTGAAACGTCTCTTTGTATTACTAAAATATCTCTTGATAAAAAATTACAGTCTTTCTAGCTTATAGGGCGTAAAGATCAACTCTCGATACTTCAAAGTTTGAAGTATTTATAATCAAAAATTACATACGATCCTGTCATTAAAGATCAGGATGTGGCTGTTCTAAATTTAGCTAACTAACTCAACAAAATACAATAATTCAGGAACTATTTGATGATGTGTTGAAATCTTCATGTTGATTTTGGGGTAAACCATTGGTGAGTCCTCTGCATCACCTCGTCTAATTGGATATCTCACTGGGCTTGGACACCTCATCTCCTACTCGATTAGATTGCATAACTCTTCCTATCGAAGGTTACTGGAAACGATGACTTTGAGTAGCCTTCGGTATACTTCATCCATCTCTGTATACTTGGCAAAAGTTGGTTTGACGATGAAAATGTACTGGATCTCGTGCTATATGCCAATGTTTGACTGGAAAGCTTCTAAGAATGCCTTGCCTGTGATACTGCCCTATATTCCCAAGAATTTTGAACTATCTTTAGCCACAGTGGATAGTTTCTTTTTATAATTAGAAAGTGTCATTAACTTGTCATTTATGACCCTTAAGCTAGGGAGGCCTTTCTTCTGCAGAGATTCCATTTTGCTAAAACATCTTTGCACTCCTATGTCCATAGCCTGGACTTTTTCCTCTAGTTGTAGCATCAATCCTCTTTTGGTCAAGACCCTCTTGACCTCGAGGATGGTTTCTGTTCTATCTTCAATTTTCAAATCCTCTAACTCTTCTCTGGTTTTTGAATTCAGGAATTTAATGATCTCAGTGGCTTCTGCAGGCATCTCTCCCAATTCTCCTCTTATTTTCTCAATCGCCTACTTGCGTCTTTGCAGCAATTTGTTCTGCTCAAACATGATTTGTACCATAGGCCATATTTCATTTATGAATTTGGAGATATCCATCCAGACACTTTCCTTGACCTCAGCAAGTGTTTTGCCTACCACTATTTTCTTTTGAAGCTGTTGCAATTCCTATTTGAGCTTGTTTGATGTTTGTTTCTCCTTGGAGTAACTGGTTTGGTAAGAAGACTTGAGTTCCTGAAGGTTCTCAACCTCCTTTTTAATTCTGCTAATATCTGTCTCTTGCAAATTCATCTCTTCCATGGATTTTTCCAGTTCTACTGTCTTCTCCAGAGCTGTCAGTGGAGTTGCTGAGGGAATTCCCACTGTGAATGTTGTTCTTACTCCTGTGAGTGGAACTGCTCTGAATGGAATGACTTCCATAGGCTTTGATTGTTCCTTCTCTTTCAATAACCTTTCCATTTCTGATTCCATCTCTTTCAAATGTGCATTCTACTCCATAATCAACCTGAGCATCTCATCCTTTTCCCCTTCTGTCTCAGCTATCTCCTTTGCCTGTGCATCTTCCGTTGGTGGCAGTTTCAACTGTTTCCTTAGAGAGGCTATAACGCCATTTTTCTTTTTAATCATATCCTCAACTGCTTTCACATTTGAGGGGTCATACCCGATCTTGAGAACCAATTCTTCCAATTTCTTAATTTTGTTATCCTTTGCAAAGGATGATATCTTTTCTAATTTCAGCTATGTATAGACATTGCTCAGAGATACCAGTAATTTAGTGGCCGTAGTAGAAGCTTTTGCCAACGTGGAGAAAATCATTTCCCCAGTTTTCCTATGCAGATCCATTTGATCAGTAGGATGCTCATCCCTAGTATGAAACTCGAATGTTGCCCTTTTGTAATCAGTGATTTGTTTTGGGTTTGGCACCTGTGCCTGCAAAAATGTCATGTGCATTCTACCCTTCTCTGTATCGAATGCAGAAAACAATCTGTGTTGTGTTGTTGATGTCTGTTTCAAAAATTGAGCATATGTACTATTGGTCAGTGTCTGATTTTTCTTTTTGATAAGGTCATACTTCTCAAAAATACTCAACTTTGGTCCTACTTTACTCGGTTGGTCGACTAGTGGAGTATTCATGGGCTTCTTAGGAAAAAATGTAGACATGATCTGCTTGTTGCTTTTGCTAAGAAGTGATTGATCATATGTCATAGTTGCAGTGGATTGGATTTCCTTTTCACCAGCCGTGTTAGGTGTAAGACTGGTTTTCGGTCTTTTGGTGTGTAATTGGAAATCTTCAACCGAGACTTTAGTGATAGAATGTGAAGTATCCTTCCTGGGTCTTTTCTCCTTGGGAACCTGTGGTGTAGTAGTCTGTGAGATGATGACCGAAGGGTCCTGCTATTCTATCTCAACTAGAGTGTTCGGATCCCATTCTGTTTGATTCGCAAACTTCTCTATCTCAGGCTTGGGTGTATGAACATATGGGACATTTTTGTTTTTAATCCTCATCTTAGAAATTATCCCACATGGATCATAGTGCCAAATGAAACTAACAAAAAACTTTATTTCTTTCAAAAATCTTTCTGCTTCCTCCCTGACGCCTCGGCTATTACAGATGAAAGACCCTATTTTCCCTTTAATTCTATGTTGTTGTTTCTTTTTTAGAGACAAAAAATGTATGTCATCTAAGTTAATCATTTTCCTTATATACTTCAGGAAAAATATCCTCACGGGTAGATACTTGGGCAATTTGTATGGAGCCAACTCGCATCCATATACTCTGATCTCGGTGTGATTTTGGTAAAGATACTAGTCTCTAGTATTGGCAAGGTTTGAGAGGTGTAAAATCCTTTGAATAACTCTCGAATTTTGTCTGAGTAGTGAAGTCCAAGCTGTTACCCCCTGTGGTCTCCCGTCCTTGTCCATTTTCTGCATTGAAAAGGAGAACCTGTCTGCTTAAAATAAAGTGAACATGTAGGATAGCATTGAGGAATACTAGAACATGCCTTCTGAGGTGAAATTTAAGAAAATCTCGTGAATATTGTCCGCTAGGAAAGTGTTGTAGTCGAATTGCGTGGTGGGCCTTTCTTTTGTGGAGAAAATGGACAGAAAACCCAATATGGGTTCATCCACCCATTGGTTGGAAAAATAACCCAGCAGAGCATAGAGCGAAAAAATGATTTGGTTTCCCTTTACTGAGAATATGGAGGAAGGGTACGAGGGATTTGTCTTGGGGAGCTGAGCAGCCTGAGGGAGGAAAAGATCGAAAATCTGGGCTTTATGAGGGAATGATAGTTTTCAGTACAGCTCCGTGATGACTTCAATATTGAAAGGGGAGGCAGATTCAGTTCTAGGTATATGCATCATCTGATCAATGGCCTCAGGTGTGATGAAGAAAAGATTTTCTCCTGATGAAGATAGTATGGCTCTCTGGTCGGGGATGTAATGAGCCTGGCATTTGAGGGAAAATTCAAGGAAATGGTGAACCTGGGGGAAAAGATACAGAGGAAGGTTGGATTCCCATAGCCCAATTTCATCGCTCTGATCTAAGAAAACATCTTTTAGCCATGATTTCAAATTCGTGAAGTCAAATTCACACCTGGTGTCTATGATTAAATGATCTTTGTCAGCCAAATGGATCCTGTCGAGGTCGACAGGAGGTGGGAGGAAAGGTTTTTCCTTGGCTTATGCTCTCTTTGATTTTGGCGCCATCACTGTGAAAATACCTGCAAGTCAAACAAAACATTAGTGGGGATGACTGTGGTTTTGGATGGTTGACTAAAACGGAGAGGAGATAGGGAAACAATTTTCGGTGTGATGGACAAAGTAAATAGTGGGAGAATGAACAGAAAGAGTGGTTTTGAGAAAACGGATACCTGTTGGACATGGGGGGTAGATCAACAATATAACGGATAAGTTACCCAGTAATAAATGGCCAATGGGTCTTTTGGAGCGTGAGATGGTAGGTAACAATAAATGATGAATATGACCGGGTGATGTGGTGGGTGTTGATTGGGAAGTGACCATGGTGAAAAGACTTGTAATGGGTGAACAGGGGGAATGGATTGACAGAGTAATGAGATGTGACCCTTAGGGGAAAATGTGGAGAATGATGTCATGGGGTGACGGGGGTATGTCAGAAAGTGGTAAGTGGTACATGGTAGGAGTATGGAACTCTCTCAGTGGTAAGTGGTACTTAAAAGGGAACTCTCTCAGTTCCTTTTTCGTAAAATAGTCCGATGAGATCGAAAAAGAGATAAAATATTTCTCAACAAACGTTTTCTTCAAATACTTTAACGAGAGTGAAAAGAACAAGATCACTTGGCAATCTTTTCATGTTTAGAGAGTCTAAAAAGAGCTTAAAGAGAACTCCAGGGGGTTCCTTTTTCATATAACCTTTATGAGTCCAAAAAAGTGATAAAAGTATACTCGGTTACATTCTCATTGATTTACGATCATGAGAAAGAACAAAGACTAAGCTCAACAACTTATTCTCATGTATTTACGAGCATGAGAAAGAACAAAGACTAAGCTCGGGATTGTTTTCATTTTTACGCAAGCTTAAAAACAAAAAAAAACTATGCTTGGGATAGATTTTAATTTTTACACAAGCTTAAAAAATATAGAAAACTATGCTTGGACCTGGTTTCATTTTTATGCAAGCTTGAACCAGAGAAAATCATGCTTGCAACTTCCCAACACATGGTTGGTACTTAGCCCCCAGCTTAAGAAACTAGCGGCTCTACTTCAGCATGAAGTCTAGAGGCTGAGGAAAATGCCCCCCAAGCTTCGTTTCATCCAACTGCAAAGGAGAATGAAATGAAGCTTCAAATACTAGATGAAGGACTTGACTCAAATAGAGAGGGGGAAAACTATTTCATTTTTTGACAAGCTTGACATAGAAACAAGAACTATGCTCGTAACCTCTATTTCATTTTTTAACAAGGTTGCCTTAGAGATGCAAAAACTATCCTCGGAAGTGGTTTCATTTTTTAACGATCTTGAAATCAAAAAACCATGCTCAAAGACCTTTGTTTCATTTTTTAACGAGGTTGCCTTAGAGACACAAAAAACTATCCTCGTAACCTTTGTTTTTTATCATGGATTCCAAGAGGACAATTCTCTGGAATGACACCATGTCAAGGGACAAAACTCTGTCATGGCTTCCAAGAGGTCTTCAATGGAAGGAAGAAATGCACTCTGGAAGGACACCATGTCGAGAGTCGTGACAGGAGTAAAGAGATCATGCTCTAACAACCCTATTGAAGATATCATGCTCTAACAACCCTATCGAAGAGATCACCATGTCAACTACTGGATCTAAGTCATCAGAAGTTGAAACCATGGGCGACAATGCCACATAATTGACCTGTGGCAGGGGTGATACCATCTGCATATAAGAACCATTTAGGGAGGCAATCCAGTTGGGGTCAATGAATGAAAGTTGATCAACAGTCACAACTCATCCATCATGAGGGAAAGATATCACATGAAAAAGAGTATACACAATAGCTTTCATGGCATAGACATAATATCTCCTAAGGAGTAACGCAAAATCCAAGGGGTCTTGGACTACCATGACATCAATGAAGACAATTTCCCCCCCCAAAGTTACAGGAAACTGAGAAAGGGTCCCTAAAGGTTGATTGGTTCTTCTGTTAAAAGCTAACAGATTTTGTGTAACTGGTGCAAGCGGAGGATAACCCAAGGCTTGCTAAGCAATAGAGGACAAAATACTAATAGATGAACCTTCATCTATCAGCGTCTGAGGAACGTCTCGACCACAAACCTGCACTATAATCTAGAAAGGAATGTGAGAGGGAAGACGAGGTCCAGTTAGCACACCCCAATCAAAACGGATGGTGTCATTACTTGGAGGGGGTTCCATGGGAGAAGGATTAATACCCCTAGGCACGGGAGATTCTATATCAACGAGAAAAACGTGGGCAGTATCGGGTTTAATATCTACTGGGAGAGTAGGATCGACCGATGGAGAGATTAGATCGACCACTTGAGTTTCATTCTGCAAGGAGAGAATGGGGTCGACAGATGGAAACAGATCGACCACTTGGGAGACACTCTCTAACGGGAGAGTGGGATCAACCGAGGATGGGATCGGATCGACCGTTTTGTCAATTGGTCCAACTAAGGACGTGACCAGATTGATGACATGATCAACTGGATTGATCGGTGAAGGGACTGGAGTGATCATTCCATCAACTATTGGAGGGTTGAGAGAAAGCTTACAGTATGCATCTGGAAGTTGAGGTTGTGAAACAGTCACCAATTTTGTTATTGGATAAATCGGTAGGTGTGGACACTAATAGATCTCCCTAGATCCCTGGATCTAGAACAAAGCAAGATAGGACATGACTCTTTCCCTAGATTTTAACCATTGAATTAACTAGGAGGTGAGAACAAATAACATACCTTATTATCGCTTCCTATGGTCTTTGTTGCTCCCACTTCGCTCCAGTGCTCTCGTGCATCCAAGACCAAGACAACACAAACCAACCAAAGTGAATATAGCACAATCTATTCAACAGTCAATCTATGTATATGATCAAGGAATTATACAATAAAGTAGAAATAGCTTTATGGGAAAGGGACATGCCACTGTATCATATTAATGGAAAGTAAAGATCACAACCTGAGCCTTGATGTCACAAACTTCCTTTCGATGGCTTCTGGCTCTGACACACACACTTTCTCCAATCCTTGCATGAAGAAGATCAACTCTTTTTGATAGGCTTGATGTAGTCTCCAGGCTGTTGTTCAAGCTTCTGTCCTTCACACAATTCTTTCACCAATTCTCCAATGAATCTTGCTTAACCTTTTCCATGAGAATTCTCTCAATATATAGGAGAGAATGAATTAGTTACTTGGATAAAAATGATCCCAAAATATCAGGGAATCCAGTACTAAGATAACCATTCGAATGCCAACCCATCCTTCTAGAAGATTCCCTTCTAGAAGCATCGAGAATCCATCTTTTTCCATGCTTTAGGAAGAGTTCGCACCCTATCAGTTCAAAATAGTGCGAGAATTTCACACCCTGGCTTAAGGCAGCCTACGAGAATGGGTCAGTCTCGCAACCAAATATAACAGCAGCCTGCGAACCCTCTTCAAAAATGAGTTTTCTGGAAAGAGATGAAAGTAACTTTTCTCAGGAGAAAGTTCTTATGAAGAGCCTGAGTACACCATCATCAATACATCATCATGACGACCAAAATCATGGGTAACAGAATGCCTCCCAAAGTATGAGGTTGGAATCAGTGACAGCCGAAAGACTTTGTAAGCTGCATGTGTGTGTCGGGAACCAGGAGCACACCTAATCGGAAACCTGCGAACAACCAAGCATCTGCAGAATATCATATATACCAATTCTGAGGTAGGCATTCCCATACTCAGATCATAGATGGATAAAATTGTAGACATAGGTCATGGCCACCAATCATACACTGTGGATCCATGTCGTCAAAATATAGCATAGCCACCAGGAATGTGGATCTATGCGAAAAAATTCAAATTGAGACGACATAGCCATGAGACATATAGAGTGGATCTATGTGTCACAGATTATACATACTCCATCGCAACCTGGAAAAAAAGAGATGATATCCAGGGTCTTCAATCTCATCGCCCAAAGTACGAATCTAACCATGTGATTACATGTGTTGAATTCGAACATGGCAGAAACCACTTGATTACCGGTCATTGATGAAACTGTTAACAAGTGCGAGGGAAATCACCATTGATGTCAATGACTCCCAAGGTAATCTAGTACAATCCATTGAATGTGAATGAATGATTTGAAGTCGAACATCTGATGGAATCTTTCGATCAGGGGTCAATGATGTAAACCCATTGTCAAAAGAGAGGAAACCTGCCATTGAGGCATTCAAGCTCAAAGGTACCAAACAATTTCTAAGTCTTGATTCCGGATAATGAGTTGAAGTCGATGAAACAAAAATCATCACAGGAGGGCCTTGATGTATCCCCCATCAATGACACGAAATGAGTAACAGATTTTGAAGGTGAAATAGAGTATGATGGAAGTTGAATTGGACACAAGGAAGGCCGACACGGAGAGAATGGATAACTGCAGATGGACGACTCAATATAGGTTTCAGATGGACTTCTCTTGAACATATGAACGACACGACCAATGATTTGGAAGCATTGACTCAAAGACGACACAGGGAATGACCTTGTAGCAAATCGAATGAGAGACAAATGGATTTCCCAAACCAGCTTCAAATGATGAATAGGAGGTGTCATGTTCAAGAGCGACACTTACTACCAATCAATACGAATATGAAAACATATCCCTTTCCCAAATTTTCCCCTACCATTTTTGGCGAGTACCTCTTTATTTTTATGCAAGCTTGAGGAGGATAACATATGCTTGTTGATGTAAGCTCATCCTTTGGATGAGTCCCTCAGAGTATTTTTAACGAACCCTATGAAGGAGTGGTTCGGTCCCATATGGGTCTATCAGTGTTTATTTAACGAGTCCATAGATAGAAAAATCGAAGGTTTTTCATGATTATAGAGTTTGGAAAAACACTTAAAAGGGAACTCTCTCAGTTCCTTTTTCGTAAAATAGTCCGATGAGACTGAAAAAGAGATCAACTATTGCTCAACATATGTTTTCTTCAAATACTTTAACAAGCGTGAAAAGAACAAGATCGCTCGACAATCTTTTCATGTTTAGAGAGTCTAAAAAGGGCTTAAAGAGAACTCCAGGGGGTTCCTTTTTCATATAACCTTTACGAGTCCGAAAAAGTGACAAAAGTATACTCGGTTACATTCTCATTGATTTACGAGCATGAGAAAGAACAAAGACTAAGCTTGGAAACTTATTCTCATGTATTTATGAACATGAGAAAGAACAAAGACTAAGATCGAGATTGTTTTCATTTTTATGCAAGCTTAAAAACAAAACAAAACTATGCTTGGGATAGATTTTAATTTTTACACAAGCTTAAAAACTAAAGAAAACTATGCTTGGACCTGGTTTCATTTTTACGAAAGCTTGAACCAGAGGAAAGCATGCTTGCAACTTCCCAACACATGGTTGGTACTTAGCCCCCAGCTTAAGAAACTAGCGGCTCTACTTCAACATGAAGTCCAGAGGCTGAGGCAAATGCCCCCCAAGCTTCGTTTCATCCAACTGCAAAGGAGAATGAAATGAAGCTTCAAATACTAGACGAAGGACTTGACTCAAAT
>JASDQU010379123.1:10980-22241 GCA_032191745.1 Picea mariana | reverse complement strand
TTTAAGAGATTTTAAAAGGTAAATAATAAAGTGAAGTGATGAGTGTATTATAATTTAAAGTGAATACAAAATAAATTATTTCAATAATAAATTTAATGGAGAAATTAGAAGTGGACCCAACCCTAAAATAAGGAAAGTGGGCAAGTGACCTAGAAGATGCTTTTAAGGAACCTACTTGGAGAGTATAAATAAGAGGCAAGGCTCTCTCATTTGAATCACACTTGAGCATATTGAATATCTATATGTGTCTGAGGTAACCAAGGATATCTACACTAGAATTCTGAGTGAAAGTGAAGAAAAGAAGGCCGAAATGCAAGGAAGGATAAAAAATTTTGATGGTGCTTTCTAAGGTATGTTATTTACAGGTCATCTCACCATTTGCGCTATAACGTTTTTTCTATAATGCTTCAGACTGTGAAATTTCTATGCAAGTGAGAAACTATATCCAAGTATATGTGGTAAAAAAATCAGCTTGTGGGTCATTGTATTTTGGGAGTTACACTCTGTGGAAAATAGGGTTTGTGGCCAGTCCTGAAACTAGTCAAAATCAGGGGTTTCGGGTAAAAACGTCATAACTTCTTCATAACAGATAAAAATTTAGTGAGACCAAATGTGTTGGTTAGGTTATAGTCTGTAGTATGTTGTGTAATAGGTTTAGATCAATTCATCAAATATTTTGTGCAGGGCACACTCTACAAGCCCGCTCTTTAGAATACATTAGAATTCAGCAAGGTATGCCATTTTTTCTATAACTCCTTTTCTGAGAGGTTTCAAGTAGTGACACTTGGAGGAATTGCATAAAACACATTGAAGAACATTTTTTATCTGTTTCAGATCCGTATACATTACAAGTTCAAAGTTATGACTACTTCAAGTTATGGTTGTTGACTAATCCAAAACTAGGCATGTGAGACTAAAGAAAAGTTTGATGAAAATGCTAGTCTCTTGTTTTTAAAGTTAAGAAAGGTTTGCATGAATGTGATCATATACACGAGGTCTATTACAGAGCTATAAATCATATTTGGATGATGAAATTGAGGAGGGATTTTGGTTGTGGTACATGTTGAGTACATGGTTGAGACAAGTAGTTGATGAGTTGGCACACATACATGAGGTGTATAGTTGATNCATATTGATGAGTCATAGTTGATGAGTATTTGACACATGATTGGTACATACTTGGTACATGGTTGGATGCACTTGTTTATGGTACAGGTTGGTGCATGGTTGATGCACTTGTTTATGGTACAGGTTGATTACAGGTTGAGGTACAGGTTGATGCATGGTTGATGCATGGTTCAAATTTATTGGTACAGGTTTATAGTGGCATATCTCACAGTGAGTGTGTGACAATGGTTTCATCATTCTACTTCTACTTCAAGGTGGCAGGACGGGACAAGGATAGGTGGTTGTAGCCACCTTCCGGTTGTAGTTGGAGAACATTTTGGGTTGTAGCCTCCTTCTGGTTGTAGTCAAAGAATTGGGGAGTTGAAGCTTCCCTCAGGTTGTAGCCTGAGAAACTAGGGGGTTGGAGCCTCCTTCCAGTTACAGCTGGAAAACAAAGGAAGTTGGTTCTTCTAATGAATGTAATTCTTCAAGACATATAAAAAAAAACATTCTGTAGTTTTCTCCCGATTTGGGTTTCCACGTAAAACACTGGTGTACTGTGTATGTGTTTGATTGTTTATTTCTTACTGCTCATTATTGCATAATAATTCTACATTGATATAACATTTGAAGAAAAAGGATTATAATTACGCTATTATTGATTCACCCCCCCTCTCAGTAATCCAACAATTGGTATCAGAGTTAGGTTCAGCATCGATAATCCGCTTCCCTCCTTTAGGATTTGATTCGAAATCAGAATCGGCCTCTAACTCGGAAGCCTTCAATTCGACCATGAGTGATGGCTTGGAGCGGCATTATTCGGTGTTGTGCCAAGGGCTTTTATGGTACTCACACCATTTTCTCGTGTCCTTCTTCGTCTTCTCATTGTCCTTCTTGTGTTGCGGCTTGGACTGGTTGTCCTGAGGGAGGCCATATCAACTTGGTCCCTTGCTGTGTGGGTTGGGGATGCCTTTGCCCTGCTTCAGCTGTGAGGGGTTTGCAAATCCAAACTCTCGCATTTTCTGCTTAAATTTTTGCTTGATCTTGACAGTGTATCTATAATTCATGCCCAATAAGGCGATGTCTGGAAACTCTATTTATGTCTGAATGTATCTATGCAAACAATCGCGATATTTGAGCACAGATAACGCTTAGAGTCTTTGATACCCAATTTGATGCGCAAGGTATGAAAAATATTGGTGAAATCTCATATTGTCTGGTCCCTTTCTTGACGTAGGGTGGTCCATCTAGTGTAATGTTCCTCATAGCTTCCAACATGGTAGTATTGTTCTTTAATGGCATCCCAGAAGAAATCTCATCTAGGGGCCACCACAAACATTGCAAATTCATCTATGGCCCTTTGTTCATAGTAAGTATCCCACTAGTCTTTAACATGGGGAACAGCCTTGAGGAGTGCAAAAGTGATATTTTCCCTATAGAAAAAATTGTGGATCGGAAAATACCCTTCGAGCAGATTCAACCATTTATCTACAGCATCTGCATCTATCAGTCTTTCAAATAATGGAATATACAAATTTACCTGTACCTTGAAGGGGGTTGCATGGTCGCTTGATGAACATGTTTCTTCTGTGGGCAGTCGTCGAAGGATCTACGTGAAGTTTTTCATCATTTCATTCATTTGTCGCGCGAGGGCTTCTTCGAGAAACATCTTAATAGTATCTCCTGCTCCATCATCTTTCTTTTCATCCCCCATGGGTTTTTGTCAAGCTCGGCGTGGCTGATCTTGTAATGGCTCGATTGGTTCGAGTCCCAACTTCTTGTACCCAAATCTTGTTGGGGACATGCACAAAGAAAAATAAATGAAGAGACAACCGCTTTGATACCACTGAGTCAGATTTAGGAGCAAAATGAATTGATTAACAGACTAAATACAATAAACATGGAGATATGAATAATAACACAGATATCTAGTGAACAATATCTTCTATAGAATAATGAAATAGGTTGAAACTGTAAAACTGCAAAACCGAAACACTTGCTCGAATGGTGGTAGTTATCTTTAAGAAGAGATGTGGTTTCTACGTGCATCCGTCTAAGCAGAATGAATTACAATGAGGCTCTAAAGGCCTTTTTGATATTACTCATGAATGTCAAAACCCTAGACATCCAAAAACCTAACCCTAGAAGGTGAAACATCAAAAGTCGTGTGGGCCCCTATGGGTAACTCGATACCTCAACTTCTCGGGGTCGTAACTTTTGCATACGACCTTCATTTTAGGCGTGTGATAGCCCATTGGAAATGTATTTCAGAGAACTACACATTTCGCCATCAAACTCTGACTCTGTCTACAATTTGATTGTGGCAAGCCAAAAAAACATTGTTTAGACCTCCAAAACGACCCTGGAAGTACAACAAGATGCGCTGACATGAAAACATACAAAATAAGCCAATTGGAATAGGCGAGAGGCCACCAATATCCACCTAGAATATGTGTAGGGCTTCAGACATCCCCAGAAGTGTAGAATCCACAATTTCAAAGAAGTACAGAAAAATGTGTTGAACTAAAAAATGGACAAGAGGAGCCAATTGGAATAGGTGGGTGGCCACCAATAGCCAACTAGATCAAACTCGTATGTGTGTGTGTGTGTGTGTGTGTGTGTGTGTGAGAGAGAGAGAGAGAGAGAGAGAGAAATAATCTAACTCATGTGCATGTGTGAAATGACCTAACTTGTGTGCAGATTTGTGAAATAATCGAACTCGTGAGTGTAAAAGTATGTAATGTTATTGTATGTGTAAACATATGTGGTGTTATTATTTGTGTTTGTGCATGTATGTGTAAATTTATTTGGGGTTACTATTCATGTTTGTGTATATATGTATTTTTGTACACATATGTGACCAGTGTTACTATAAAGGGATTTGTAATGTCACTAAATTCCCTTTCATTTACAATATTTTATCGACAATCAAGCAATGATAGACCCCTTTTCTCATAAGTGTGAAAAACAAGTTCAAATATTAATATAAGGGTTTCAAATTATACTTGGTTTAATAAGTTTGTAATTAAACTTAAACCATATGCTATTTATTTTTCCATCTTAAAAAATAATGATAAACGGTTTCGATTTATTTTGAATAGGAGTTTAATGGTAAGGTTGTCTATCTATGAAATGTATTAATGATAATTAACTTGGATATATTGTAGAATAGGAGTTTAATGATAATGTTTGTGTTGAAAGTTGTTTTCCATTACATAATGACTACAAACTATTTATTATGTTGGCTAAAAATATTAATGATAGTTGGCTTGGTGTTGGATGCAGGCCTAGTCAGGAAGAAAGGTTATTTTTGGAGGAGACGCATGCAAGGAAGAAAAGACGGCTTGAAGGAAAAGCAGCATGTGTAAGAGAAGTAGGAAAGACGCGCATGCAAAGAAGACCTAAGGATGCTAGGGTTAGGGTTTTTGTAATATATTGTAATGGTTGGTGAGCCAAGGGTATAAATAAGTAGTACTTAAGAGAGAGATAGAGACCAAGGGAGAGGAGGAGAGATATACACAGAGAAAGAGAGAGTTGTAAGAACGGTATGAGTGATTCAGCTGGTGAGCTAGGGGAATAATGAGTGACTCGATCCCAAGGGTTAGATCGCAAGCTAAGGAGCCTGATGTAATCTAGTTGGCCTCGCAGGAATCGAGGAACTTGTGGAAAAAGGGGAGAACTAATATTGTAACCACACGCAACGTGAGATATTTCTGAACTATAATAAAAGCTTAAGAGCCAAATATTTGTGGATGTAGCCCATGAGAGGGTGAATCACAGTAACAATGTTTTATGTGAATGAATGGATGTGTCATTATGTCTGATTAATTGATGGAAGTTAGATTAATGAAGTAACTAAGTAGATTTGGTATTCCACATGCATGCATAGAATGAATGTTATAACTAAATTTTAGACTGAATGAATAAAGATTACAGAACACAACCGCAGATATCCGCTCAGTGTCGGGTTGCAAACACCTGAGTATTGCAGCCACCCATAGAGATATCTCGGGTGAAACTGCGCAATATAATATGTTTGTTGTGTTGCCTTCTAGGTTACCAGAGGGGCCGATAGTTTAAAGGGTTTTTGTTGGAAGCTTATCAAATCTGAACCAAGGTCAATCTAGGATGGTAAGGTAGAATCAGAATAAACCATAAAGAATCCCCTAGACCAATAGAAGAGTAGTCAAAGCCAACAAATGATTATGTTGTCAGTTGTGTGGAAGAAAATGAGACTGAGTATGTGAGATGTGTGGAATACGCATCAAAAGAATGTCGAATCGGATAAAAATTTATTAAAAGAATGAGAATCTAGTCAGGAATGTTGAGATCGTGGAATCCAACGAAGGCGGAGATAGAGATTTGGTTGAAGACAAAGGAGATAGAGTTTGCACAGAAAGATAATAGAAATCCAAAGTTAACACCGCGCAAATATCTAGACAAGTATGTATTCAGTGACTTGCATGAAGTATTTTTCTATGATTTTCCACATCTATTGTAGGAGTGGATAAAAAAATTGAAAGATAACCATCCTACAAATCAGATCAGACAACTAGAGTGGAATATTGAAGAGATTGCGCAATTACAACAAATTGATATTAATTTTATGCGTACAGTAGATTTCTGGTAAGAAAGCATTGTTGCAGGCTTTATCACAGAATTTGCAGTAGATACACCGAAGTCATACAGCACAGCTGAGAAAGAGTTCTTGAAGGGACCAAAAGGTAGGTACATCATATCGTTATATACTTCCATTAAGATAATACTATATAACAAAGGTGTAATGACGATGGAGTCAGACATCTAAACTTCCCTGCGTGCATGGAGGAAGGGGGGAAGCATTGACAGGAGAAGGAGAAATGGAAGGAGAAGGGGATAAAGGAAAGAATGAGGCGGCCTTGGACCCAATTATGATGGATGAAGACCAGATCAAGCAGATCATGGAAACAGCTGGAAAGATGCACAGTGGAGTACCCTACCAATATAAGGTTAACACCAAGAAGAGAGTCATAGTTGCGAGGGAAGACTTGCCAAGTGATGAAGAGGAGGTAGAGGATCTCTAGGTTGTGGAGCAGATTGAGGAAATCCTGCGCGCGACATATGAGAGGAAGACGAGAGGTCCAAGAGCGGAAATAAAAGGTATCACTGATATCCATATCAGTGTCAGTGTGTAACCCATAAACCCATGTGCAACTAATACACCAAGAAGAACACCACCATTTAAACAACCGAATTTCAGGAAAATGAAGACAGCGGGAAGTGCATCTACACAAGGAACAACTGGGGGAGCCATTTCAAGAAGCAGTAGTCAAATGTCTACACCACGCAAAGGTAGTAGTTCAGCATTCAGGATGGCAGGACACAATCCCACAATCAGGTTACCAGAATTTAAAGGAGAAGCGTTGGAGGATCCGGAGAAGCACTTGTTTAGATGTGAAAAGATCTGGGAATAAAAACAGATCACAAATGAGGACACTAAACTTGCACAGCTATCTGTCACACTAAGAGATCGCACACTGGATTGGTACATGAGTTTAGCTGCAAACAGTCCACCAGAGACAACCACGACGATTGGACAGATCAAGAAGCCATTGATAAATGAATTCTAGAAGCCTAATTCAGAGGATCAATACATGAACGAAATGATAGAGATCAGACAGAAACCAAGAGAATCTTTATAGAAGATTGACCAGAGATTCAAACGATTGAAGGGAAAGCTAAAATACGTCATGATAGATATGCATCATAGGCATTTGTTCGTCAATTCACTGCTACCACACATGAAGTATCCGTTGCGACAACAGAAGTTTCATATGCAAGCAAAGGCTCTACAGACAGCCATACAACTGGAAGAGAAGCAATATCAGAGGACAGATCCAACAATAGAGGAGTTGAAGGAGGATTTGAAGAACTTAATGTTCCAGCTAAACCAGAACAAGGGTAAGGAAAAAAGAGAAGTTGTTTGGTGTACCACATGTAGGTCAGAAGAACACCATAAGAACGAATTTCCAACATTCGCGCAGTACATGGCAGCGGGAATTCCAAAACCATTGCCAACGGGAAGACTATGGTGTGAGATCTGCAAGAAACAGAGTCATGATCCATATCACTTCTCAATGATGCAGAAGTACCAAATAGTGTCGAAGAGATCGTATTGCAACTTTTGCAAGTCAGTAGGCCATGATGACAAAGATTGCAAAACCATGGACCTTATGAGGGAAAGAACATTAGATGGATACAGGGTGCAGGAAAAAATAATGACCCGACAAGACGCACCACAGTTTAACCAAGTACCAGCCCCGTACAACACTGCGTAGCAGCAGTATAATACTGCGTAGCAACAATATAACACTGCGTAGTCGCAGTATAATACCATGCAGCCACACTATAATATCACGCAGTATAACCAGGTGTCTCAGTATAACACGCCACGATGGGATCGAGTTGGCTACAGAGGTGGAGGAAGAATAAGAGGAGGCTTTGGAAGAAGCAGAGGCCCAGTGGTATGCCACAATTGTCAATAACCATGACACTATGCAAGAGAATGTCCACTTCCACCAACGACTTATATATATTGTCGTGCATCAGATCATGACACAAAAGAATGTCTGACACTATTCGGGAAGATCCAAGAGAAAATGAATCAAAACAATTAGAATGTTCAGTGGATTTCAGCAAAAGCAAAGGATGAAGGAAGAAGCATCAACATAGTTACACGGGGAGGAGCTAGAACAGGGAACGACGCAGTAAGACAAGAGCCATCACAACACCAATGGATGAAAAAGAATGCAGAACCAAAAAAGAAATTTGATGCACAGAACGAAAAGGAGACATTCAAGCAAGCTAGACAAGAATTCATGAAGCCATACATTGCATCGACGTCGATTGTGCAGTATAATAAGAATGTACCAACGTACGAGATGCCTCTATCGTTGGATCACACTGAAGAAACACAACCACTGGGACAAGTAAATACAATTAAGGTTTTTTTGCAATCTTGTGTTAGATTACTAAATGATCCATCCTTTGTTAAAACATTACAAAATATACTAGAGAGATGTAGCATAGAGGCAGAAGGAAAGCTAGAATAGAAGACAGATAATCATCTACATACAAGAAGAAGAAAAAACAGAGAATTCAGACTGAACGCCAACATTAGAGATTTCAACATGGGAGATATTATATTGAATTTAGGACCCGAAGTAAACGTATTACCTAACAAGACATGGCGATGTATGGGAGAACCCACATTAGGACACTCACCTATTCAACTGAAACTAGCAAATCAACACAAAGTTCTACCAATTGGAATATTAAAAGGAGTGACAGTAGATCTAGATGGAGTGCGGACTAAAGCCAACTTCGAAGTAATCGAGATAGTGGATGGCACAACATCTTGTCTAGCATTGTTTGGCTTGGATTGGGCGTTTGATAACCAGACCATAATCAACTTAAAAACGTGGAAGATGACCTTTGAGTCAGGGGAATATAGAGTCATTGCATCATTGGACCCATCAGAAGGGGAAATGTTCGTAGAACCTACTTGCTTTGACCTAGAGGAAATTAACCAGTTGTACAGAACAACCACACGAGAAGAAGATTATGTGAGCCTGACTGCAAGTGGGGTACTCAACTGGAAAAGCATCACCTCATATGCGTCAGACTTAGATACGGGCTTAGAAAATTGGCAGCAGAGGTTAAACGAAGTCTCCACAAGAAGATGTGCAAGAATAGACAGTGCAGTAAGATAGGTAGGTATGAATATAGGGAACTTCCCAGCTCCCATGGGGTGAATGACTTATAAGTATTATTAACATGGTACGAAGATAAAGTGTTATAAAATCAGAGGCTCTTAGCCCTGGATATAGCACTCAAGGAAACACCTGCAAGATGGTGGGGTGTGCACAAAGAAACAGTTAAAGACTGGTACCAATGTAAGCGGTTACTGTGCATTAGGTTTGGCACAGAACAAGAAAGCAATCAGCTATAGAAATATGACAGACAGGGGGTGTTATAACCCTAAATTGCACCACACGTGCTTACCTAGCATCAGGCCAATTCATATCCCTTCATTGCCAAAACATCTGCTAAACAACCTCCTTGAAAATCTTCTTGGGTCAAGGCCCACGCGCCCTAACCCATTACTGCACATTGGCAGGCCTACTACAGCCCGCGTGTACCTAAAAAAACACAAAAATAGGAAAGTTGTCGACGAAACAAAAAGCTATGGGTCAGTTAACTGAAACTCCCAACCATGCATGGCCGAGAATTCGTCCAAAACCCTAGCTCCTTCTAGCCTATAAAAGAAGGGGTAGGGGTACCATTTGGAGGAGGAAGAATATAGCGAATAAACTCTACCCATTTGTTGAATCCATTGTCCCAACCCTTTAGCCTTTCCTCAAACCAAAGGAGAATTAACGCAAAGCAGTTGGAGGACAGAAGAGGAGGAGCCCAGGATCAGGATCAAGGAGCGATGGCCGATCTCAACTTTGATTGTCAGTTGATTCATTTTGAAAATAATAAAAGAATACTTTTCCCGTCCCAATGCATGAGTTATATATGATTTGTTTAATTTGTGCTTAATTTCTAACCCTCAAGTAGAAAAGTAGCGTGCATGCATCGTTGTTTGTTTTGATTGCAGGTTATCGTTGGAAGGAGCAGCACCAGCAAACAGACAAAAGCGCAACAGAGGATCTACACCAAACATCAGTAACAAGGTTGGTAGTTCCTTTCCATGTACGTATTGTGAAAGAGGGGTTTAAGTTTTGGGTGGNATCCATTGTCCCAACCCTTTAGCCTTTCCTCAAGCCAAAGGAGAATTAACGCAAAGCAGTTGGAGGACAGAAGAGGAGGAGCCCAGGATCAGGATCAAGGAGCGGTGGCCGGTCTGGACTTTGATTGTAAGTTGATTCATTTTTCAAATAATGAAAGAATACTTTGCCCGTCCCAATGCATGAGTTATCTATGGTTTGTTTAATTTATTCTTAATTTCTAACCCTCAAGTAGAAAAGTAGCATGCATGCATAGTTATTTGTCTTGATTGTAGGTTATCTTCGGAAGGAGCAGCGCAAGCAAGCGGTCAAAGCGCAACAGAGGATCTACACCAAACACCAGTAACAAGGTTAGTAGTTCATTTCCATGCATGTATCGTGAAAGAGGGGTTTAAGTTTTGGGTGGTAGGTTACAAAGTAATTTCTTTACGGTCAAAATCTGCATGCAAGTCTGACCCTAGTTTGCTAGTCCATAGGGTATTTTTCCCAACAACAGAGGGTATGGAGAATATCCTCTTGAACTATAAGCGTTTGGTCAACCTACTGGACCTTCGAGACACCTGGTAAATATGAGAGAACTGAAGGTGTATTTTGTCCATATGCTACTTCAAAAGGAGTCATGAGGGTAGATGTATGGTATGAAGTGTTGTACCACCATTCAGCTAGGGGTAACCATTGAGCCCATTGATTTTGATTTTCTGATGCAAAACACCTGAAATATGTTTCCAAAAACTTGTTGACAACTTTAGTTTGACCATCAATCTGGAGATGATAAGCTATGCTGAGATGCAATTTGGTTCCTTGTAGCTTGAATAGTTCTTGCCAAAAATTGTTGGTGAAATTTGGGTCACGATCAGAAACAATAGAATGCAGCATGTCATGAAGCTTGAAGACTTGACCCATGAAAATTTGAGCCACAGTGGATGCTCTAAATGGGTGTTGAAGAGAACATAAATGAGCATACTTGGAATAGCGATCCACTACCACCATGATGACTGATTTATTTCCCGATTTAGGTAAGCCTGCAATAAAATCCATAGAGATATCCTTCCAAATAGCAGGTGCAATCGGAAGCAGTTGTAGTGTTCCAGGAGATTTGACTGTTTCTCCCTTGTTGCGTTGACACACATCACATTCAACTACAAAATTACAAACGTCTTGTTTCATACCATCCCATAAAAAAGAATGTTTGACCCTGTCATAGGTTTTGGTAAACCCGGAGTGCCTAGCTGTGGGTGTAGCATGAAGCTCAGAAAGTATCGTGGATACAAGTTTTGAATGTTTACTTAAATACAAATGGCCTTTGTATCGAATCTCATCATGGAGCCAAGAGTACCATGGGGAGACTGGAGAATTGGACTGCAATTGTTGTATTAGATGTGA
>JASDQU010379119.1:0-10516 GCA_032191745.1 Picea mariana | reverse complement strand
GGTGGGGGGGGGGGGTCCGGAATGGAATTTTACTCTGGCGGGCCCCTTGTCTATACGTGACATGAATCCATTGGTCCCGAATTCCCACCACCTATTACTGTCTGACATACCTTGTCATCTCGTGACGTCATTTTCCACCTTTTTCGTAAGAGTCACATCCCGTAACTCCGCCAGTCCTTCTCCCTCGTCCACCCATGGCAAGTCCTTTCACCATGGTCTTTTCCCCCAATCGATAACTGCCATGTTACTCATCCGTATGCCTCAGTCATTGTCACCTGCCATCTCACGTTCTAAACGACTCATTGGCCATTTATTACTGGCTAACTTATCCGTTAACCAACTAACCTATCTCCCGTGCCCAACGGATACCCGTTTACTCAAAACTACCCTCACCCTTCATTCCTTCACCATTTACCCACTCATCGCACCAGGTAATTTACCCTGTTTTCCTCTCCGTTACATCCAGTCACCCACATCTACAGTCATCCTCGCTAAATTTTGTTTTATTTGTAGGTATTGTTATAGTAATGGCGCCAAAGTCAAAACGAATAGAAGGTGAAGAGAATCCATTTCTCCCGCCTCCTGTCGACCTCGACAGGATTCCTCTAGCCGACAAATACTACTTAATCACAAACAAAAAATGCAATTTAGACTTCGCAGACCTATAGTCATGGCTTAAAGAAGTCTTCCTGGACCAGAGTGACGAAATTGGACTCTGGGAGTCCAACCTACCCTTTTATCTTTCCCCCCATATTCACCACTTCCCAGAATTCGCCCTCAAGTGCCAAGCCCACTATATCCCTGAGAAAAGAGCCATCGTGTCCTCATCCAGGGAAATTCTTTTCCTCATCACGCCAGAAACCATCGACCAAATGATGCAAATATCCTAGGTCGACTCCACCTCACCTTTTAACCTTGAAATCATCACAGAGCTATACCAGAAGCTCTTGTTTCCTCAAAGAGCTAAGACTTTTGAGATTTTTCTTCCACAATCCGCTCAGCTCCCCACTACAAACCCCCCTTATCCTTCCTCCCTGTTCTTAATAAAAGGAAACCAGGTCATCACGTCACTATGCGCCTTGCTTGGTTATTTTTCAGATCAATGGGTAGATGAACCCATTTTGGGATTTCTATCTATTTTCTCCACTGTTGAGAAACCCACTACATAGTTCGAATTCAGCACGTTCCTGGCGAACAAAATTCATGATCAATTCATAAATTTTTCCACAGAAGGCATGTTCCGGTACTCTTCAATACTGGCATACCTGTTCGTTTTCTTCCAAGTGGACAAATTTGCTTTTTCTATGCAAAAGATGAATGAAGATGGTAGACCCCAGGTAGTGACAACATGGACTTCTCTACTCATACATAACTCCATGGAATTTAGTTTCAAGAAGTTCACCGAGCAGTTCTACCACCCAGTGGTGAGTATGCTGAGTGGCAAACCCGAATCCAAAATTAATGATGAAGTTCAGAGAATCCTACATCTCTCGGACCATACAAAGATTGGTGATTGGTACCTATACCAAAATCACACTGAGATCAGAGTCTATGGGTGTGAGTTGGCCCCATATAAACTACCCAAGTACTTACCTATCATAATTTTTTCCCTAGAATACAAAAGGTAGACGATAAACTCAGACAATATACATTTTGTGTCTTTGAAGAAGAAGCAATAGCTCAGAATCAAAGGGAATATTGGGTCATTCATCTGCAACAGTCGAGGCACTGGGGAGGAAGCATACAGACTACTAAGGGAAATGAAATTCTTTGTTAGTTTCACATGGCACTATGATCCGTGCGGGACAATTTCTGAGATGAGGATAAAAAACAAGAATATTCCGTATGTTCACATATCTAGGACTGAGGTAGAAAAATTTGCCAACCAAATGAAATGGGAGCCAAATACTTTGGTTGAGACAGAACAAAAAGACCTCCCGGTCACTGTATCACAGACGACCACACCACAGGATCCAAAAGAGAAAAGGCCTAGGCAGGATCTGTCACCTCCTATTACTGAAGTATCATCTGAAAAAAAATGACTACATACCAAGAGGCCAAAGGCCAGTCCGGATCTTGACCTAACTGGAGAAAAGGAAATTCCATCCACTACAATGATGGAGGTTGATCGGTCGCTCCTCAGTACAAGCAACAAGCAGATCATAACCTCAGTATTGCCAAAGAATCCTACAGATACTCCACCAGTCAACCAACTAGGCAAGACTGGACCGAAGCTGAGTATCTTTGAGAAATATGATTTGATCAATAAAAAGAATCAGACTCTGACCAACAGCACATACGCCCAGTTTTGGAAGAAGACGTCGACTGCACAACACAGACTGCTATCAACATTCGACACTAAGAAGGGCAGAATGCACATGGCATTTCTCCAAGCACAGGTGCCAGACCCAAAGGTAATCACCGATTACAAAAGAGAAACTTTTGAATTCCAGACTAAGGATGTGCATCCAGCTGATCAAATGGATCTACACAAGAAAACTGGAGAAATGGTTTTCTCCACATTGTCACATGCTTCCACTGCTGCCTCCAGGTTACAAGTGTCTCTGAATAATGTACAAACACAATTGAAGTTGGAGAAAATATCATCCTTTGCCAAGGATAACAGGATTAAGATGTTGGAGGATCTGGTCTTCAAGATCGGGTATGATCCCTCGAATGTGAAGGCAGAAGGAGATGATCAAGAAAAAAAACGCTGACATAATGTCTTTGAGGAAACAATTGAATCTGCCACCAACAGTAGACTCGCAGGAAAAGGAAATAGTGGAGACAAAAGGAGAAAAAGATGAGATGCTTAAGTTGATCATGGAGTAGAATGCACAATTGAAGGAAATGGAAGCTGAAATGGAGAAGCTAGTGAAAGAGAAAGAACAGTCAAAACCCATGGAAGTCATTCCATTGAGTGCAGTTCCACTCTCAGGAGTGAGCACAACGTCACTATTATAAATTCCATCGGCAAACCCACTGATGTCTTTGGAAAAGACTGTTGAGCTAGCTAAGTCTATGGAAGAGATAAATATGCAAGAAATAGAGATTAGCAGGCTCAAAAAGGAGATTGAGAACCTCCAAGAACTCAAATATTCTTACCAAACCAGCTACTCCAAGGAAAAACAAGTGTCAGAACAACTCAAACAAGAGTTACAACAGATTCAGAAGCAAATAGTGGCAGGCAAAACACTGACCGAAGTCAAAGAAAGTGTCTGGACAGACATCACCAAGTCTATGAATGAAATATGGCCAATGATACAGATTATATTTGAGAAAAATGAATTCGTACAGAGAAGTAAACAAGCCATCGAGAAGATTAGATCAGAACTAGGAGAGATTCCCACAGAGGCTAATGAAATCATCAAATTCCTGAATTCTAAAACCAGAGAGGAGTTGGAAGAGCTGAGAATTGAGGATAGAATGGAGACCATCCTTGAGGTCAAGAGAGTCTTGACCAAGAGAGGACTGATGCTATAGCTGGAAGAAAAGGTTCAACCTATGGACCTAGGGGTACAAAGGTTTTTAAGCAAGATTGAGGCTCTACAGAAGAAAGGTCTTCCTGGTTTGAAAGTGATAAATGACAAATTGATGACGCTCCCCGATTACAAAAAGAGACTAGCCGATGTGGCTAAGGATAGTTCGAAATTTTCAGGAATTGAAGGAAGTATCACTGGCAAGACATTCCTAGACGTGCTACAGTTGAACATTAGCATAAAGCATGAGATTTGATACATCTTCATCATCAAGCCTACTTTTTCCAAGTACACAGAGATGGATGAAGTCTAACGAAGGTTACTCAAAGTCAGCGTTCCCAGTCATCTTCGATGGGAAGAGATTTTCTACTTGATTGAGTAGTCGATGAGATGTCCCAGCCCAGTTAGCTATCCATTCAGACGAGGTCATGTAGAGGCCTCACCAACGGTTCACCTAGAAAACAACATGAAGTTTCGACACATCATCAAAGAGTTTCCTATTTTTTTGTAATTTGTTAAGTTAGTTAAGCTAAAAATAGATTTTCCACGTCCTGATCTTTAATGATAGGATCGTTTGTAATTTTGGGTTATAAATACTTCACTTTTCAAAGTATTGAGGGTTGATCTTTATGCCCCATGAGTTACCAGACTGTAATATTTTTCAAGAGATCTTCCATTAATACAAAGAGGCATTTTCACAGGATTCTTGTGTGTACTCATTGGTGATGTTTTCCTTTCTAAGTTAAATGTTATTCTCGCTCAGTTATCGCACTGTTTTCTAAATCTAATCTTTGAAAGTAACGAACATTGTAGGATTTATCTTTGTATACCCTGTTTCTGACATTAAAAGATTTTAGTGTTTCATCTTCTGATTTTACGATAAAGAAATTCGTAACTGCTTCTTTGTTGTAATTGACATTCTCGCATTTTCTGCTATTCCTCATTTATGCTGCTAAAAGAATCCAGCGATTACATTATCTCTCCCTGTGAAAGGTTTCTTTGTTTTGTGGTTAGATTTCATTTCATGATATAGACCCCATAGCCCAATGGATGTGTAAAGCTCTCTCAACCAACCCAACGAAAACAACAAAAAACAAAACCAACATATTTTATTTACCTAGCCTAATATTTTAAATTTGAAACATATCTAAATCATATAGAGAGATCCCTCTCTAAAGCTGGTAGGGCTAGATCTCAACTTAGAAGTGGTTGGATAAAGTTACCTCCCGTAGATTTGTTCTTTTCTGACAACCTCTAGGAAATTTACAGAGCATTAACAACAACCATGGTCAAGTCTGTGCCAGGTGGATTGGTATGAATGAGGTGAACCCACATGGGTGCCATGTGGCCTTTGACCAATGATGGCTGAAGAGATTCGAAAGGGCATAAATGCTAATCCAGAGCTTAGATTTGAGCATAGTAACAGTCATTTGAAAGTTCTTGACGAGTCGAAGGTGATGGAGAGCTTGGGAAGAGGATCAAATATGATGGAGGAAAGCAAAATTTTGATTCCCAATCCCTTAAAAAGGTACTTAAGGGGTTGGGTGTGTTACAAAGGAGATGCCCACCTCCTCATTAATTAATTGGGCTAACAGGTTTCCCATATGGGTAAAAGAGACTCCCACCTCTCCATTATTATATTGGGTTTTATTTTTCACTGCTTAGTTAGCTGCGTAATTAGATCTATTATTATAATAATAGAGACTCATTTAATGAGATCTTTCCATTATTGTATCGGGTTTTATTTTCCACTACTTAGTTTGTTGGGTAGTTAGATCTATTATACTAATAATATAGACTCATTTAATGAGATAATTTTTACTTTGTCAATGGACTGTTTTTTAATGCTATATAAAATCCTAGCAAGCCTTCTCATAATATCAAGTTACTCATTTTGGCTTCTCTCATATTTTGTATTTCTCATTGTGAGATTAATTAGATCTAAGTGATTTACTAGTAATTAGTTTTAGAGGTGAGGCTCCACTTTGAGGCCTCACCTCCTGAGTAATTCATTTACATATTTTTTTTCCATGCTTCTTTTCATGCAAGATTGTCACATCTAAGCTCCTCCTCTCTCAGCATTCAAGCCATCCAGATCTGATCCCCCGAGATCTGGATTAGTAACAGGAATTCACTAGAGTGCATGATGCATACAAACAAGTTAGAATGCATATTCATTAGTAGGCATGTTGATAGTGAATGCTTCATGCATATGGATGTGCAAAGTTTGTTCTTGAATATCCATATGGCATTCTTGTGTGCTTAGAATAGTATGTTATTAAACAATAACAATGTTATGGTAATTGAGTATGACTAATGATGGATTATGTATGAAAAAAAATTGATATAGCATGGTTAAAGAAGTGCATGTTGTTGTTGTTGCTTATTACTTCCATCTATGTGAGGACCCATTAGGGTGGTAGGAATGGTAATCGAAAGGATGGAGGTGGAAGCCCAAAAGATTCTACAAATACCAGTTGATCAGATAGAATCAAGTAGGTTGATAGCAACCATGCATGTATGCATTTGATTTCTTCCAATGTTGAAGTGAATTGAGGTATGAATTCCCCTTAGTTAATTTGCAAGATTTAAATTGATATTTAATGGCCAAAGGAAGAGTGTGTAAATGTTGTCAATGCTAGAATGAATTTACATAAATTGTTCGTTGTATATTGTGTTATGATTGGTTATGAGATCATAACCAGGTCAAATCAAGAGACATACTTCTTCTATAGCAAGGGATATCTATAGAGATAGTCATGTGTGGTTGGATATGGAAGGGGTATAGAGCTATGTGAGTGCTTGATGGTATCTACTATACATCTAATGTTTGGACTGCAACCTCTTTGTCGACAATGAAGAGAACTTAAGAATTGTATTCTTGGTGTTGTGTTTGGGTTGACAAGGAAGGTAGCCAAATAGTCAAGAAAGCAGTAGAAAGTGTGTGGATGATGTGTTGAGGCATTGGAAATACCTTCCAGCTCATCATGGTGGAATGCATGACATATTTATGTGGTATTATGTATTCAATGCAGAGATGCATTATGTAGATGTGGCCATGGGTATTGGCACCTTGATTTTGTTATTTTATTTGGAATTTTTTTGTTACATTATGAAAATTATGTGGTGATAAAAATACATAATGATTGATAACTGCATTAAACTTAATATCAATATTAGTTGAAGGTGATTGAATTTTTATTGTTACACTTCTGAGATCGTTTTTTAGAGTTGTTGAAAATTTTACAAGTTATATCAAAAGGAATTGTTGAATGCATTTTGGTGAATGCATGTATATATGACATAGAAATGATTATGCTAACAGTTGAAACAATGTGATTGTTTCTAACTCATGAAGTTGAAAACACTTCTGGAGTTGTTAGATAATGCAACAAGAAATTTGTAGGTTAAAGTAGCTACATAATGATAAATTACAGAAAATATTTGTTGAGGGAATCGAGTAATGCAAATATTGATGTCTAGAAGAAAGAAAAGATTATATGATAAAACATGTGTAGAGAATGATGGGTTGATTCTAGTTACTAGTTGGATTAATGGAAGTGATTGAAATGGTGTTGTAATCAATTATGAGATCACTTTGTGAAACCTTGTAATTGTTACCATGAAAATGTATATTTGTTAGGATATGCTGACAATATGTTTGGTTGCATGTAAGATGAGGAACATTGTAGGTAGGATGGTATTGGATATGGTAGGGATGTAAGCCCATAATGAATATGGATACATACAATTGTAGAAGACAAAAATTATGATTATAATATCATGGTTGGAAATTTTATTTTTCTATATAAAATAGTTTTGGGAATTATAATTAAATAATTTTTGACAATCTGTTTAGCTGAGTGTAAATCGAGAAATTACAGGTAGGATGGTATTGGATATGGCAGGGATGTAAGCCCATAAGGAAGAATGATATCTACAGCTACAAAATCCAAACATTATGAGCATAAAATTCATTCCTGGAAATTTTATTTTTCTGTATAAAATAGATTTGAGAAATTAATAGTTACAAATTGTTATGTTATGCTAACAATTTGTGTGGATGAATGAAATGTTGAGGAAATTGTAGGTTGAATGGTCTTGGATGTGGAAGAGATGTAATCCCATACATAAGACCAATTCTTGTTGCTACAAGAGCCAAGCATTATGAGAAAAATCCTCAGGTCTGGGGAATTTTATTTCCTATATATAAACAGATTTGAGTAATTAGAAATTGTTATGATATGCTAACAATTGGTTTGGTTGATTGAAGGTTGAGAAAATTGTAGGAATAACAGTATTGCATATGACATTGTTGCAATCCATAATAAATATTGATGCCTGCAACTGCAACAGCCAAACTAATTATGAGAAGGAAGCTCATGCTTGGAAAAAAATGTTTTCCTCTATAAAATGGATTTGACATTTATGATTGAAAATTGTTATAATGATATATCATGATGATTGTGTGTTTGTAATATAGATAAGATGTTGGCTATGGAGTATGTAAGATCAGAAAAAATATCACTAGAAGAAAATCAAGCTCAATGATGAAGGCATAGAACGAAGAAAGTCTAATGAACTTGTTGCAGCTGGAGTTCTTGGAGACGCAACTCTAAAAATTCCTGGCCAAGTCAATTGGATCCCTGGAAAGAAGTGGAACAACCTGAGGGACTGCATGGTAGAGAAATGGGTTCATTTGTTTTGGTTGTGTAGGCTGATAGGGAAGGAGATATTTCATATTAAAGGCTATAGTGCCCATAATTGTAGTAACATCGGTATGGTGTTGTGCACCGAGGACAGTGAAAAAATAAGGGAAGGGGGATGTAACACCCCAGGTTTGATCCCCATAAACTAGAATGTATTATGTAATTTTGACTTAAGATGTTAATCCGTTAAAGTTGGAAAGGGGCCAAAGTGTCTAGAAATCTAAAACATCTATATATATTAATAAAATGCATCGTTGGTTGTAAGATGAACAAGGACAAGAGATAGGGGGATATGATTCCATGAGAGAGGGGGCTAAAGGGGATAAGTTTTTTTATTATATTTTATTTACCCATAATTGTTTTAATGGAGAGAAGTGGTTACATGTTCTTCTTTGGGAAAGTCCACATGGTTTTTGAATTTCAGGTAAATATATAAACCCATTTTTGGGTTGTTTGGGGGTTCATTCATTTTGTTCATTGTTCAAACTCTTCATTCTATTCTCTCCATTCACACTTTCACTCATTAATTATTTCTCATTCACTCTTGATCTTGGTGGGGGAAAGGAAAAACGAATTGTTGGGAGAGAAGCCATTGTTGGCTGGCCGTAGTGACTGTTGGTGTATTCCAACCATGAATTAATTCCTACATTTCTAATATGCATTGTCATGTACTCAATTTTATTCACAGCTGTGAGTCTTGAGAGTCCCAACATGGAGATTATTGACCAGATGCACTGGATCCCTGAAAGGAGGTGTACAACTTGAGGGATTGCAGGGAAGAGAAGAGGTCCATTCTCTTGGGTTGTGCAAAATGGAGAGAAGAGAGATGGTGTACTTTGGATTTATGTGTGTTGATGAATCTTTGATATCTTGAGTGTTGAATGGTTTGGGAAGCTGAGTGACACCCTAGAATCGTCCTTGTGGATTCATAGCCCTGGCTTAGGGGTGACCTATTATTGAGACTTGGAACAATAGTGTCTATGGTTGGGTGGAACGTCCTTGGTCTGAAACAAATTGGTGAATGTTTTTTATCAAGATTAGTGCTCTCTATCATGTGTTTCTCGCTTATGTATTTATTTTCGTTGTGTATTAATTATCGTCTCTGAGATTCATATGTTATAATATGCATGCTTACTATTTATTGCAGTGCATGTAATTATATTCATTTCTTTTATGTTGTAGCATGAATATTTACTATTGCATGTGATGTTATCATGTTTCTTTCATGCTTCTTTATTAATTAACTGCTATCAGAATTTGAAATCAGTTTAGAAGTGAGTTTTGGAGTAGCATGGCCAGCTTGTGGGTGGCTTGGTATGTTACAATGGGGTTTACGACAGTGCCCTAGAAATTGTTTTTTGGGTGGTTTTTGCTATTTTAGCGTTTTTTCTATTTTTAGCATTATTTTTCTATTTTTAACAGTTTTTCTATTTTTACCGGTTTTCTAAATTAATTCTAGATTAATGGATTAGGGTTTTGGTAGCTACGAGATACACAAAATAGTTTATATATTGTATTTCAAATGGTGAAATTAATACAATGATGATTTGAAAGGTGTGGCACCAAGGAAGGATGGTTTTTGTTGGATTATTGAGAGGAGGGGGAGATGAATCAGTAATATAGCAATTCAATCATTTTTAACCACAATATGAAAGTGCTATATCAATGTAGAATTATCATCCAATAGTTGTAAAGTAAATAAACAACTAACAAATGAGCAATCATACACATACATAGTACACCAATGTTTTTATGTGGAAACCCAAAGCGAGAGAAAACCACATAATGTTTTTTCTTATATATATTTAAGAATTACATTCATTGGAAGCACCAACTTCCTTTGTTTTCCAGCTGCAACTGGAAGGAGGCTCCATCCCCCTAGTTTCTTGGGCTACAACCTGAAGGAAGATCAAACTCCCCAATTCTCTGGCTACAACCAGCAGGAGGCTTCGACCCCCTATGTTCTCCAACTACAACCACTTTTCCTTGCCCCGTCCAACCTCCTTGATGTAGAAGTAGAATGATGGAACCGCTATAACACTATCACTGTGAGATATAATGTTGTAAACTTGTACCAATCAAATTGCACCAAAAAACCTATACGAATAACCTGAACCATGCATCAACCATGCATCAACCTGTACCTCAACCTGTAATCAGCCTGTACCAAAAACAAGTGCATCAACCATGCACCGACCTGTACCAAACAACCTATAATCAACCTATATCATAAACAACTGCATCAACCATGCACCAACCTGTACCTCAACTTGTACCATGAACAAGTGCATCAACCATGCACCAAACCTGTACAAATAAACTGTCACA
>JASDQU010379118.1:0-11261 GCA_032191745.1 Picea mariana | reverse complement strand
CTTGTCAATTATTGGGATTCCACCACAACTATAACAAAATCTCTCATTACAATTTGACCTCTTATTTATTTATATATATAACAATTTCCCTCAACAATAGAATCATATGTTTTTTAATAATATTTAACCCTAATCATATACACTAAACTACATACTATCTCTCATTACAATTTGACCTCTTACTTGTTTATTTATATTTGTAACAATTTCAGTGAACATTATAGAAAGTTTGGAATTTGTTTTGCTTGTCAATTATTGGGATTCCACCACAACTATAACAAAATCTCTCATTACAATTTGACCTCTTATTTATTTATATATAACAATTTCCGTGAACAATATAAAAAGTTTGGAATTTGGTCAACTTGTCAATTATTGGGATTCCACCACAACTATAACCAAAAACTATAATCCACCACAGCTATAACCAAAAATTATAATGCTCTAGTCGGCATAGAACAACGAACAACGTGACGTCACTTTGCACCAGTTGTATAATACGCTACGAAATGCATTGGTCAAGTTCAAGTATGTAAATTTGTTGTTTTATGTAATTGCATATGACTTTTTTTTCTTTTAGAATTATTTAAAGTTTCGCAAAATGCCAATTTATGTGATGACATGTTTTGGCCACTTTATCCTCAAACCATGTTCTCCACGCGACTCATGGACATAAATTATTCCCCTTCTTAGTTGTATAATGTAATGATGCTTAATTAAAGTAATAAAGTAATACGAAGAAAGAAATAATGAAAGCGATTTTTAAATGTTAAGTCATTGAAAAATGCAATCGTAACCATTTTTATTTGGATTTCTTCTTACATCACACTAATCCCTCAAATTTATTTCATGTTGAACCATTCTTTAATTTATTATAAATTATAAATAATATCCAAAACAAACAAATTTAAAAAAAAATGATATCATCGTTTACAATAAAACAAACTTCACTTTCTCATCATTACACAACTACAAATCATATCTATAACAAACAAATCTCATAAAAATATTCATGTTGAACCATTCTTTAATTTATTATAAATTATAAATAATATCCAAAACAAACAAATTAAAAAAAAAAAATGATATCATCGTTGACAATAAAACAAACTTCACTTTCTCATCATTACATAACTACAAATCATATCTATAACAAACAAATCTCATAAAAATATAGAATTATCATTTACAATAATAAAACAAAAAACAAAGATCACTTTACCATCATTACTTTAAAAAACACCCATGCTTAAAAAGTGATTTATGATATAAACATAACACTATACTTCTACACAAATATAACTCAACAAAAATGATCAATTTAATATACCTACAAATTTTATGCACACTAACAATTATCTTACTATTGTGAATTTAATATATTGCCATAAATGTACTAGGAGACACGTAACAATATGATACTCTACATATCATTTTATTAGTCCCTGCACTTCGGGCTGAGGGACTATTAGTAACCGATTTTTCCTTCTGGTATTAATCTTTGGAGGCATACCGATCATTTTAACCAAACTTATATAAAATTCATACGATTTTTTAATTCACATTTTGTTTTTATGCCTAAGTTTTTAGTTTGACGCCTTATTTGGCCTCATATCGAGGCAAAGGTGAAATGTTTCGTTTGAAACTTATGAAATCAAGAGTGCATTACGGTTCATTATGGTGTACATCATTTGAAGTGAATTAATGCTAGCATTAGTTCATAGACATTTAATGTTTAAAATGTCTATGTCTTTTGTTTATAGTATCCTAAATCATTTCAATTAACATTATGTTGTGGTGTCCAAAGGCTATAGATGAGAATGTGAGCATTGTGTAGCTGAGCATTGTCGAGGTGTAGGTTGCATGCAACATCCACATCTATTTCTTCCTAGAAAGCAACGTCCATCTCCTCATATCTCAGACATTTTTGTGTATGTTATTTTCTTTGATAAATGCGTTCAAGCAGCCGAGTATCCCAGTCGAGTAGCCCTGTGCATGAACTCAACCTAGTAGCCCTGTCGAGCCCTTCTCAGATCAACTTCTAATGTTGCACCATCACACTCTGTTGAAAGGTACCTTCCTTGTTTCAAGCAAGACCTGGCACAACACATTTTGAATTCAATCATTTGGTGCGTGATTGGAGGGAGGACCGCATGAGGGAAGGCTTGAGCAAAGCCAATTATAAGGTAATAACTCGAGTAAGAATCAAGTTGGCATTCATTCTTAAGAAAACATCTTTGTTACGAGAAATCCTTCTAGAGAAAAAATAAACCTTTTCGTGTAAGACGAGATCATACAAAATCCATACGGTCATTGCTATCGGCGTAGAAGAAGTTGATGAATAAATTGGGCTTAGGAGGTTGGGGAACTTCAACTGTTCCTTTTACCATTTTAGCAACCTTTCCCATGGAAGGTCTCTCATCTGGTCAACTCTGAATACACCAAAAGACTGTCTTCACCATTCAGTCAACCACATCCAAATGAAGGGTATCATCTCTTACTCCACTCGCTATGTTTTCTTCCATTACCTCTTCCACAGTCCTCTTCAAAACCACCTACTCAAAAGCTTTGCATCTAGTACTCCCGTGTCGGATTTGATATTCGACATCAGACTGTGCTCTCTCACCACCAAAAGCTCTCATCCAACAATATGTTCTCCAGTTTAATATCAAGATGGAGAACCCATTCCAAGAACTCTTTGTTCAATTAGGCTATGACTTTAGCTATCCCACTGTTATTCGATATCGTCTGGTCCATTCCAACAAAACTCTTTCAACTCCTCCCTCGTTATCAAACAAATATTTGTCTAATACCCATGTTAATCCTTGGTGAATAGAACAATAATTCCAAGTGCAAATAACATTGTTGTTGTGAACCACCATAACTTGTTGCCAGTGTACTCTTAATCCCATTAGGCATGGCAATAATCATAGTAGTTGTTGTTAAATATGCTCTCGTATCAACAACATACATGTCATGCATAAATACAAAAGAAACTACCTTTGTTCACTTTCTTACGAGTGGGTATGGACTATTATTTTGTCTAAGCTATTGCATTTAGTCACTAAAGCTTAATAAGCCTGTTGATACATTGTAAATATTGTACAAGCATATAATTATAAATTGAATAAACTTCAGCTTAATGAATCCTAGAATTAGAATTCCAATTTAGAGCATTACATATATCCGAACACAGGTTTTACTGAGAATAAAACATGTGAAAAGATTCCAAAGGTTGGAATAATAATAATGTATACTTCAAGGTGTCTAAATAATCAGAATAGGTATAGGATAGGGTTTCCACCTTTGGTAGTAGAATGATGTATTGAAGTTGCTAACTATTAATAACATTATCATTGTTACACCTCAAAATTACTCACTTCAATAGTGTCGCAAGGGTCGTCATTACGAGTGTTGTAAGTGTCGCATCTTGTCCGCAAGTGTCGCATCTTGATTATAAGTGTTGCAAGTGTCACAAACATCATACTGTCATATTGCCTATGTCGTTCCCCTAACGACATCACAAAGACACTTAAAGACACCTCAAAGGCTAGTTTGGAAGAAGAGAAATTAGTTGACAGGAAGTACAAACCTTTTGCCATTGAAAGAACCACTAAAAAATGAATTTTGGAGAGGAGCGCACCCCTACCCACTGTCAGGGAGTGCTGGCGCTCCCTGAGCCTCTTTGGGGGAGTGTTGAGCGCCCTGTGCACCCTTTTGGGGGAGCGCTACCCCTTTTCTAAGCAAATTTTGAGTTTGTTGAGGAAAATCAGGGAAGAATCCCTCAATTCCTGAAGGTGGTTGGATTCGAATAGATGGTCAAGGCATGATCTTAGGGAAGATCCTCAACTAAAGGAGAGGAATCCTCAACTTATTCCAAAGATCTCTCAAGTGGTTGGACCTCTCCAAGGTTATATGAGGAGGCCTTCTCATGGTGAAAGGTACAATGGAGATTGGGAATTACATCAAACTTATGATCTCACAAGTGAGATGCCATCAAAGCAATTAATGGAGATTACTTGAGCAAAGGGGTTGGACAAGGAGAACTAGAAGAAGTTGTTGCGCCTTCACTCAAAGGATTGTAAGTACTTTTACTTGTTCTCATTAATAATCAATGCTTGGCCTGTTTCTTTCAAACTTGTACTTGTTCCATATGAGTTTGTCTGCAGTAGATGGATATATGATTGAGCTAATATCAGTAGAGTAGGAAGTCTTTTGTACCTTTGTTTGTCCTACAGGACCTATCAGGGAGATCGGGAGTGGATCTCAGCTTGGACTTTGCAGGGATGAACGCTATTAATAAGGTACATATCTTTCTCCTTCTCTTTAATTTATTAGCTTGGTTAGATATAAAAGGAAGTCAGTGTCGATGTTAGGCACTTTTCTGTCTTTGCCTTAGGAGTCTAGAAACCAAGAGGGAATCCACTTGTCCGCAAGGGGATTCACCTACAACAGAAATTGGCGACTCCACTGGGAAGGAGCTTTGATTTTTGTTTCCTTCCCAGATATTATGTTGGCCCTTTGCCCACTGATTTGACCTTCTCCATGAATGTCTCTGATCCTTAGGTTTGATTGTTTTCTCTTGGATTTATCTTAAACAAAGAATTTTGCATTTTTCCTGAGTTTTTTTTGGATTTCTGGGTGAAATTTTGAGTTCTGACAGGCTAGTGCTCCCCTTCCCTTACCACCAGAGTGTTGGAACTCCCTTGTAGCCCTAGATAGAGTGTTGGAACGCTCTGTGTCCCCTTTTGGGGGAGCGCTACCCCCTTTTTCTGCAAAACTCTTCTTGGGAGTCATTTTTTCTCAGTCTTTTTGCTATTTCATCTGCTCAAGGTTTATGCTATCTTAGTCTGTCCTTGTTTAGCCTCAAATTATTTGATTTCTCAGGATTAATCATCTCTTGTTTGTATTTTTGACACTTTCCCTTACCTTGCAATAACTCTCTGTCCTTGGTGATTTAGAGTCAATTTGTCATTTTCTTTTCATTTATCCGATTGAGTGAAAACTTTGTAAGGAGTTTCAAAGGTCTTTTGTACTTTTCTTTCTGATCTTTGAGTCATCTTGTCCAAGATCTTTTTCCTTCCTTTTGATTTTTTGGTTTTTTGTTTCTTGTTTGATCACAACAAGGGTGTCTTTTGGTTTATGTGAAGTTTGCTTCCAGATTTCTTATATCTCACAACTCTTGAAGTCTGATTAGCATAAGAAGCTTTACATATACTGGTTATTAGTCACATATAAACATTTTAGCATTGCATTGGCTTCCTTATTGAGGACTATTGCATGAGGTCATTTCATCTTAGTGTTTGACAGTGAAAGGAAAATCCTTCTCCTTCCCTTAATTAGACATTCATTGAAAGAAAAGATTACTTATCACTTCTTATGCATGTTTTGGTAACTGAGTCATAATATCATCAATCTTCACTCTCATACACCTCTGAGTAAAAAACAACCACTAAAATCAATGCTTAACTAAAATTTATCAGACTTTTTACATCTTTGTTATCAAACCTACATTAGTTTAAGGTGTAGGGCTTTGGAATAGGTTGAAAGGATAACTTTCCAAATCTATCAAAAAAACTTAGAATCTTGCGATAGGGAGAGTAAATCCAATTGTCATATAGGATTTATGGGATCCCCCTCTCACACAGGGGTTACACACGAGGTTGCATTCGGGTGAGTTACGAAGATTATCCCTCTATGGTTCAACTGTTTGCAGTATTCGGATCGTATATTGGGGGTCACTTGAGGGTATACCCACAATTATGTGTGGGATCCTCTCGGGTTGATTTCGGACTTGTTATCCTGCCCATACGTTTGAATCGGACTATCGATTGTACCCGCCCAGGGGCTAACTACGAATTGGTGACCTTAGTAGCCATAATATTTAGGGTCTTACACAAGGTGACGGTGAAGGGAAGTCTCACTGTACCTAGAACAGACGTTTGTCAAACTCACTCAGGCTCCTTGGAGGGTAAATCCACAAATACTACGTGGAAGCTTGCACCAAGGCGTAAGTCCGTTAAGCAGGTCACCAATGTAACTGATCCACCTTCTCTATCCCTGCCTCTTCCTATTTTGATCTCACGACGTTGGATTTCATCACCAACTAGTGGTTTCATTGTGGGAAGGTTTTGTTTGACTTTTTGCTTCTCAGATTCCTAGCATGTGTTGGTTGTGTTACTTAGTGGACCTTAGGTCGAGTTAGTGTTAATAGCATCAAATCCTGAGAGTACCAATGGAGGAACCCCTTCTCCTGGGGAACTTTATACCTTTCCTTCTTTTGGAAACTTTGGTCCTCTGTACATTGCCACACTGAGTCTTCCAAGACTCACCATCAGATTACCGGTTTGGTTGTTCCCCACTTCAGTGATCTCGAATCCTCCCAATGTTTCAAATGAACCTAATACTTTAGATGTCAGTACACCACCCACACATCAACCTCATGTCGAATTTTCTCCTTCTTCACCCATTAATTCTCCTTCCCTTTCTCCTTCTTCGTCTAGTGAAAGATCTAAAGCAAGTAGCCAGGTTGATCAGAAGAAGAAGAAATAGAAAGAGAAGAAGAAGAAGAGCCTGAAAAGGACCAAGGACCTAACAACATCAGATGTTGGATCCAAGCAACCAGTTACTATTAATAGTACTAGGAGTGTTGATGAGGTCAACAAGAATAAAATAAAGAATCTGAAACCCAAATTCCCTTGCAATCTTTTTAAGGGTGACCACTTTCTAAGAGATTTCCCTGGTATTCCCAAGGTCTTAGAAATGTGGTCCTCCATGTCATCGACCTATGCTGGTCATGCTGTTGATACCCCATCAACTAGTGACATTAAGGTTGGTAAGAAGAAGACAACTGTCAAACTCCCTTGTATGTTATGCAAAGGTGATCATTATTCTCACCTTTGTCCTCACATGGACGAGGCTTCTTATCTTTTGGAAAAACTTCAAATTCCAAAAGGTTATCGTAAGCTTTCCCCCAATCCATCATTAGTTGATGGACTGGTCAATCTGTTTCCATCCCCGGTCAGTCCGGTTGATCAGGTGGTCAATCTAGTTTCCTCCTCGATTGAACCACAAACCCAAGTAGCTGATCCAGTTCCGCCATCGATCATCCCTACTCTTCATCACAAGAGTGTAACACAAGTAGTCGATCCATTTTCATCCTCAGTCGATCCCACTCTCCCGTTAGAGAGTGACACCAAAGTGGTCGATCTGTTTCCACCCGTCGACCCCATTCTCCCCTTGGAGAATGAAATCCAAGTGGTTGATCTAGTCCTGTCATCGGTCGATCCCACTCCTCCTTTGACGAGTGCCAAAGTGGTTGATCCAGTCCCTTCCTTGGTCAGTCCCACCCTTCATTTGAAGAGTTCCAAAGTGATTTCTCTGGTTACATCATCGGTCAATACCACTTTTCCTTTGAAGAGTGCCTGTGTGGTCGATCTGATCCCATTATCGGTCGATCCTACTCTCCCTCTAGAGAGTAAACCTGATATTGCCCATGTTTTTCTCGTTGATACAGAATCTACCGTGCTGGGGGGGATTCCTCCTTCTCCCGCGAAACCCCCTCCAAGCAATGAGGCCATCCTTTTTTATTGGGGTGCACTAACTAAACCTCGTCTTCCCTCTCACATTCCTTTCTAGATTATAGTACAGGTTTTTGGTCGGGACGTTCCTCAAATGCTGATAGATAAAGGTGCGTCCATTAGTATTTTGTCCTCTATTGCTTGGCACACTTTGGGTTGTCCTCATCTTGCGTCGGTTACACAGAACTTGTTAGCTTTTAACAGAAGAACTAGTCAACCTTTAGGGACCCTTCCTCAATTTCCCGTAACTTTGGGAGGGAAAACTGTCTTTATTGATGTCATGGTAGTCCGAGACCCCTTGGATTTCACTTTACTCCTTGGGTGGGATTATGTCTATTCCATGAAAGCTATTTTGTCCACTCTTTTTTGTGTGATATATTTCCCTCACGATGGAAGAATTGTGACTATTAATCAACTTTCCTTCATCGGTCCTGACTGGATTACCTCCCTGAATGGTTCTTATATGATGACAGTATTTCCCCCGCCGCATGTCAATTATTTGGCGTTGTCTCCCATGGCTTCAACTCCCAATGATTTGGATCTGGTTGTTGACATGGTGATCTCTTTGATAGGGCTATTGGAGCTTGATCTCCTTACCCATGTCGTGACCCTCGACATGTGTTCCTTCTAGAATGATTTTCTTCCATCCAGTGAAGCTCTCTTGGAAGCCATGACCGAGTTTTGTCCCTTGACATGGTGTCTTTATAGGACGTTATTCTCTTGGAATCCATGATCAAGGAGAGTCAATGAGAATAGTTTTCTCTTCTCTGTAGCAAGCTCGTTAAAAAATGAAACAGAGGTCATGAGCATAGTTTCTCTTCTCTGTAGAAAGCTCATTAAAAAATGAAACAAAATTCATGAGCATAGTTTTTCTTCCCTGTGTCAAGCTCGTTAAAAAATGAAACAAAAGCTTTGAGCATAGTTTTCCTCTCTATAGCAAGCTCGTTAAAAAATGAAACAACAATATGGGGATTGAACCCGGAGCCCTAAGCATAGTTATTTTTCTTGTGTCAAGCTCATTAAAAAATGAAATAGTCACCTCTCTTAAACCTTCATTTCATCCACTCTTATCCTTTTTCTCCGTCTAGTAGAGAACTTGGCGACAGCCTCAAATTCAGTGAATGAATTGAAGCTTGGAGGGCATGTCTCTAGTCTTTGATGATCATTCTGGAGTTAAGCCACTAGCTTTCAAGTTGGGGGCATACCGAGCTTAGTATTTGTTCTTTCTCGTGCTCGTAAATCCATGAGAATGCAACCGGGTAAAATTTTATCTCTTTTTCGGACCTGCATGGATAAACGAAAAAGGAACTCCTTGGACTCATCTTTGAGCTCTTTTCAGACTCTCTAAACATGAAAAGATTGCCGAGTGATATTGCTTCCTTTCCCACTCGTTAAAAGGTTTGAAAAAACCTCTTTTGAGTGATAATTTATCTCTTTTTTGACCTCACAAGACTAACATTACGGAAAAGGACAACATTGGAGTCATCTTTAAAGTTGTTTTCAGACTCTCTAAATATGAAAAACCACTGAGTTTATCTTCTTTGGACTCGTTAAACAATCATACATTGAAGGGTCGAACCCTTACTTCTTCCAGTTAATTAAACAAAGGAAGAGGGACTTACCGAAGGTGAGTCATATCGAGCATGTGTTACCCTCCTTGAGCTCGTTAGATTTAAAAATAGGTACTCATCTATCTGTATGGGGGAAAAATTGAAAGAAGCAAGCCAAACAGTTTTTGAGAACACTACCAGTAACTCTTACGGTCACCCTTGAACATGACACCTTGTCTTTGCATGCATTTTGATCCACTGAACCTCTGCACTGAGCCAATTATCTAAGTTTCCTTTACTCCTTTAGGTCACCTGATGAAAGTAACAACATCCACTGCATCATCAAGTTTTGGTCCATGTCACATTTTTGCTATTGTGCCTCAGTGTTTAAGGGAAGTATTTGCCTCGAGAGTCAGCCATCAAAAATATCTTTTTTCAATACCAGTGTCAGTCCATGTTCATTTGATATACCAATTACATCTCAGTGTTAGTTTCATGTCATTGATGGGGGATACATCAAGGCCCTCCTTCGACGAGTCTATTCCTGTCGACTTTAACACATTATCCAGGAGCCAGACTTAGAAACCAATTAGTACCTTGGGACCTACATGCCTCAATGGCAGGCCTCCTCGCATACGACAGTGGGTTTACATCATTGACCTCTGATCGGATGATTCCACGGATGTTTGACTTCAACTCATTTATTCACATTCACTGGAATGTACCAGAGTACCTTGGGAATCATTGACATCAATGATGATATCCCTCGCACTTGTTAACGGTTTACATCATTGACCGGTAATCAAGTGGTTTCTGCCATGTTCGACATCAGGACATCTATTCACATGGTTAGATTTGTACTACATCGGGATCGGCAAGAAGACCCTGGGTTAATTTTTCACTCTTATGTATACTTTGCCAAGGTTGTGAAGGATTTCTTTTGAACTATGATACATGTATTGTTACATAGATCCACTTTCTATTGGTCGTGGCTATGTCTTGTCATATCGTAGATCCATTGTGTATTTTTCATGGCTACGATCAGTTCAAGTCATAGGAGTATAGATCCACATTGTATCTGCAGTGGCTATACCATTTTGTCAATATAATTATGGATCTGCAGTGTCTTTTATGGCGGCCATACCTAAAACATCTTTATCACTCAAGCATAGGTATGCTTGCCTTGGGTTTGAAACATGTCATAATATTTGTTTGATGGTTGTGTGCAGCTTTTTCTAGTTTCTCTACATCCATACCCTTGCTCGAAAAAGTCTACAAATTACTTTAGTCATCATCGTCTTCTAACTTCATACTTTGGGAGGAAATCTGTTACACCTCAAAATTACTCACTTCAATAGTGTCGCAAGGGTCATCATTATGAGTGTTTTAAGTGTTGCATCTTGTCCGCAAGTGTCGCATCTTGATTATAAGTGTTGCAAGTGTCACAAACATCATACTTCCATCTTGCCTATGTCGTGCCCCTAATGACATCACAAAGACACTTAAACACACCTCAAAGGCTAGTTTGGAAGAAGAGAAATCAGTTGACAGGAAGTACAAACCTTTTGCCATTGAAAGAACCACTAAAAAATGAATTTTGGAGAGGAGCACTCCCCTACCCACTGCCAAGGAGTGCTGGCACTCCTTGAGCCTCTTTGGGGGAGTGTTTGAGTGCCTTGTGCACCCTTTTGGGGGAGTGCTATCCCTTTTCTGAGAAAATTTTGGGTTTGTTGAGGAAAAATAGGGAAGAATCCCTCAATTCCTGAAGGTGGTTGGATTCGAATAGATGGTCAAGGCATGATCTTCGGTAATATCCTCAACTGAAGGAGAGGAATCCTTAACTTATTCCAAATATCTCTCAAGTGGTTGGACCTCTCCAAGGTTATATGAGGAGGCCTTCTCATAGTGAAAGGTACAATGGAGATTGGGAATTACATCAAACTTATGATCTCCTGAGTGATATGCCATCAAATCAATCAGTGGAGATTACTTGAGCAAAGGGTTTGGACAAGGAGAACTGGAAGAAGCTGTTGCTCCTTTATTCAAAGGATTGTAAGTACTTTTACTTGTTCTCATTAATAATCAATGCTTGGCCTGTTTCTTTCAAACTTGTACTTGTTCCATATGAGTT
>JASDQU010379114.1:0-11261 GCA_032191745.1 Picea mariana | reverse complement strand
TCATATGAGAATGATAAGTTAAGAGTTCAAAGGAATAAGAATCGAGTCATATACAAAACCAAAAGTAATTACGAAACTTATGACATCACGCATAACTCATAACTTAACAATTTCACTAGAGAAATCAAGTTGGATAGTTAAAGTGAATGGATATAGTTTGAAAGAACCTTTTGCAACGAAGTGATAAACCAATGGTCAAATGCCTTTCAGCAAATCAAATAAAAGATGACGACAGTTCAAACAACGAGAGAGGTGTTTTCACACTTTCAATTGTGAAAAATCAAATCGAAATCAAATTTGCAATTGTCGCCAAAACGGAACAAATGTCTTGAAGCGTAGTGCGACGAAGATTTGTCGTTTAGAAGACAAGAGGTGTAGGCAGCATTTTTATAGTAATTAAAAAAAAATAGTTGGCTGCCAACAGAACCCCACTACAGTCGGGTGGTAGGACACTTCGACGTCGAAAAGACAATGGCGATGCTACAAAAACATTTCTACTGGCCAAAACTTCGACAGGAGGTCAACAAGTATATCAGGTCTTGCATTGCCTGTATTATTGCCAAACCAACCACTAAGAAGCAAGGCCTATACACCCCTCTTCCTACTCCTGACAGACCATGGGAATCCATCTCAATGGACTACATGTCGGGCCTCCCATCCACCAAGCGGGGAAATGACTATTTTTTTGTGGTTGTTGATCACTTTTCTAAGATGGCGATTCTGGTTTCCTGCAAGAAGAGCATCAAAACAGAAGCCACTGCCAAGCTCTTCTTTGAATGAGTTTGGGTACATTTTGGAATCCCACAAACCATTGTCTCATATTAGGACAGTCGATTTCTCAGCACATTCTGGTCAAGCCTCTAGTCACTGCTGGACACCAAACTCACCAAATCCATGACCTTCCACCGCCATACCGATGGCCAAACTGAGGTCGTAAATTGAATGATCGTGCATATCCTGCGCATGTATAATTCCAAGCACCCTTGCACATGGGATGAGAGTCTTCCCTATGTCCATCATAACTACAACTGAGCCTTGCATAGCTCAACTAACCACGACCCCTTTAAGGTGGGGTTGGGATTCCAATCATTGGGTCCCATAGATGTTGCACTTCCCCTTGCGGTCACCTCGACCGACTCCTCTCCTGCTCCAACTGAGGCTAACAAAGCCACCCATTTCATTGAAAGAATCCAGCACATCCACCAATAGGTTCAGGATATCCTAAGAAGTCCAATGACAAGTAAAAGCAACACCGTGATCAACATTGGGTGCCACATAAGTTTCAGGTGGGCAACAAAGTTTGGTTGCACTTGCAGAAAGAACGCCTTACAGGACCCCATCGAAATATTTTCCCACTCTGTCATGGGTCGTACACCATCACCAAGGCTATGGGGATAATGATTTTGAGCTCAACATTCCTCCTTTCCTTGGCCTACACCCAGTGTTCAACGTGGACCTCCTTCGACCTTATTTCCTACCATTATTAGACACCTCAGACGTAGCAGAACAACTAACACCAACAGAGATCAACCTCGATTGCATACAACAGGTATCCAGTGATCAAATTATGGACACATAGATCAAGGGCACTCGACAACAAAGGATCCAGATTTATCGAGTCGTCAAAGAAGGGCAACTCTTGCACCAAGGCAACTGGCTCACCCGGGGCCAAATTCAACAGAAATTTCCTCATCTGATGGGGGAACTCAACGCAATGGAGAAAATTGCTTCCTAAGGAGGGAGGAGTGATCCAGGTGGATATCGATGGCCACCCACCTTTTCCAGCTGGCTCAAAACAACTTTCTAGCAATTTTGATAATTTACTATTTTTAGCAGTTTTCGGGTCCTGAACTTTCGAAGCTGTTTTGAGGCCCTAAATGATGTTTTTTGGGGTATGTTGTAGTTGCAAATTTTGTACAATTGTTGTATTCCTCGGATAGATCTTTCTAATGGGCTATAATATGCCTAAAATGAAGATCGTATGCAAAAGTTACGACCTCAGGAAGTTGATGTACTGACTTACCCAAACGTGACCCACATTACTTTTGGTGCTTCATCTCCTAGGGTTAGGTTTTTGGATGTTTAGGGTTTTTGAAACTCATGTTTATTGTAAAAAGGCCTTGAGAGCCTCATGTTAATCATCTTCTTGCAAATGAGCTCAATCGTCACATCTCTTCTCAGAGATAAGCCACCACCATTCCAGCAAGCTTGTTTTCCGCTGCATTTTACAGTTTCAACTTATTTCCTTTTTGAATAGAAAACTAGTTTTACTGTATCTTTGTTATTCTGTGTTAAGCAACTGGTAATAATCTGTAGTCATTTCGTTCTTCTCATAAAATCCGAATCAAATATGGTATATGGTTGATGTACATGGTATGGTATAGGTTGATGTAAATGGTATGGTATAGGTTGATGTGCATAGTTGATGCATGGTTGATGTACATGGTTTGGTGATGGTTTTTGTATCTATGTGAGTGGATCAGTTGGTTGATGATGATATATCAGTGATAGTGACAGTGACAGAGATAATGCCAAGTTAGATGATTGGTTAATAATTAGTTATATGTTGAAATGGCAATGACAAGTTGGTTGATGTGTAAGAGGTAGTCACATGTTGATGTGACAGTGACAATAACAGTTTCATTGATGTGACAGTGACAATGATAGGTTGGTTGATGTATTGGTGACACTGGTAGTTATAGTATCAGTGGTAGTGACAATGAGGCTACACTTATATTTCAGGGTAGAAAGGCGAGGAAAGGAAAGTGTGTTGTAGCCTCCTTCTGGTTGGTGTCAGAGAACTTAGGGATATGGAGCTTCCTTCATATTGGTTCCTATAAATCAAGGGGTTGTAGCCTCCTTTCAATTGGTTCCAGATAAATCAGGGAGTTGGTGCTTCCTTTCGATTGGTGCCAGAGAAATTAGGGAGTTGGTGCTTCCTTTGTGGTTTCTTCTTCTTTAGATTATGACAGCGAGGATGGAAATCCACCTCCACCTGCTCACCTTCCTCCAGATGATTCCATTGAAATTGAAACTAGAACAACACCACCACTTCCTAGATGGGTCCATTCAACATGAGAAACAATTGGTGATCTTGTCAGTGATCCTTCAGATCAACATCATACACGCTCACAATTATAGTGAGCCTCTTCTATTTTGGATCGATTTTCAGAGACTGATGATCTAGAGACATTTGCAGAAGCTTCAGGTCATCCATATTGGGATAAAACAATGAATGAAGAGTATCATTATTTAATAGAAAATGATACTTGAGATCTTTTACCTTTTCCGAAAGGAAGAAAAATTTTCATATGTAAATGGGTCTATAGAGATAAGTATGCATCATATGGAAGTGTTGAAAGACACATAACTCGGTTAGTTTCCAAAGGATTCTCCCAAGTTGAAGAAATTGATTATAATGAAACCGTTTCCCTTGTAGCCAAATGAATTCCATCTACCTTTTTCTAGCCTTTGCATCCTCACATAAATGGGAGGTCCATTAGATGGATGCAAAATATTCCTTCTGACACAGGGATTTGCAAGAAGAAATCTACATGGACCAACCTCCTGAATATGTCCATAATGACTCTAGACTTGTTTGTCACCTTAAGAAAATCTCTTTATGGTCTTAAGCAAGCTCCTTGAGCTTGGTATTCCAAAATGGACAACTTTCTTCTTGACACCGACTTTTCTATATACCATTATGAACCTAATGTCTATACCAAGAAAGTAGCAATCCATCTCATAATCCTTGTTCTTTATGTTGATGACCTTATCCTTACTGGTAGTGACCCAAAATTTTTAAACCATGTGAAAACCATCCTTAAGAAGAAATTTGAAATGACAGACTTAGGTTTTTTGCACTATTTCCTTGAACTCAAAGTTTTTCAAACCAAGGAAGGAATTTTTCTTTCCCAATCTAAGTATGCTTGTGACCTTATTTGTCACTTTCACATGGAAGATTGTAAACCAGCCCCTTCTCCCTTCCATTCTGGATTCAAACTTGTTTCCACCTGTACTTCTCCTGAAGTTGATGCCACTTTGTACCGTTAGTTAGTTGGAAACCTCTTATACTTAACTCATACCCGTCCTGATATTTCCTTTGTTCTTGGTATTGTTTCTTGGTATATGCTAACACCCCATTAAATCCAGTGGGAAGCAAGTAAGAGGACACTTTGTTATGTCCAGGCTACAGTTCAGGGGGGACTGCTTTATTGGTTGGTTTCACTGATTCAGATTGGACTGATGACCCTGATGATTGAAATTCTACTGTAGGTCATGTTTTCATCCTTGGTTCAAAACATGTCACTTGGGATTGTAGGAAACAACATGCTATTGCACTTTCTTCAGCAAAAGTAGAGTACTGAGCAATGATTAATGCAATTCAATAAGCCTTGTGGCTTGGACATATCCTTTCAGATTTTTTATTCTAGCAACAACCAGCTCCAACTAGCCTTTGGTGAGGCAATTAGAGTACCATCAAGATTGCCAAAGACCGAGTTCAAAATTAGTGCAAAAAAAAATCGAGCTACACGCGAAATTCATCTGAAAGCTCATTCATGATCGAGTTATTGAAGTTCTCTTCTTCCCTACAAACGATCAAGTTGCGGACATTTAAAAAATTATCTTACAGAAGCAATTTTTTCCAAACTTCTATCTATGTTAAGAGTTTAGGAAGTTACCACTAAGGGGGGGTAGGATCTAATGCCTCCTTCCTTATCCTATTTGTTTTTCCTTTGCAAATCATTCAATCCTATCCCAAGTTGTTCTTAAGGGGGTATGTTAGGATATTTAGACACTTAGGACTTAGTTAAGGTCAAATTGGCCAAATGTGTCATTAGGTAAAAGTGTTTTTCTTAGTGTGTTTCTTTAGTAAGGTAATCCCATGGTCACTATATGTTCCTGACATAGAGTGATCTGAAAAATCATATTGTCATCAATCTTAACGGCTACATTGATACATGGCTTAACACCCGATTGGTCCATGATCTCTATTTAAATAGCATGGAGGGTCATTTTCCCATGATCGATTGTGAGAAACTCTCTTGTAAATCTCTCTATAAATTTTTCTTTTGCAATAATAGATTTTTCCAAGTAGGCACGTTGGATGGGGTTGTGGATGTTTCCCCATAGGGGTTTTGCCACATCAAAACATCAGTGTGTTGATATTTGATCTACTTGTGTGAGTGGTTACTAAAGTTGTTCTTCCTCTATTGGAATACATATGTTGTTGAACAATCATATGGATGTTTGAAAAGAGTGTCATCCTATGAGTCCTTTAAGCATGATTTCCCCAAAAGAAAATTGTGGCTTGGCATCACCTTAAATAGGATTAAGCTCCAATATTATTAAGTTGAATTCAACGGGGAAAGTCTAAGATGATTAGCATAAAATTCCTTGGTGAATATGAAACATGATGGCATGATGGATAACATAGCTATGTGATTGCAATTTCTCTTTTCCCAAAAAATGTGTGACATGACATTCCCAAGTAATGTTCTTTTTCCTACAAAGCAAAATCACTTGATAATTTTGAAACACTTCAACATCTTCTACAAAAGTTTTTCATATTTATTTACTCCCTTGACTAATTGATTTTATTTGTAGTTCTTTCTCTTATGGGTCATTGATTGCAAAAATATCCCTTCTTGTTTATTTGTGTGTCATGTGTTGGATTACTGAGAGGGGGGGGTGAATCAACAATATAGATTTTTAATCCTTTTAACCGGAGTATGTAAGTGTTATTTATCTTTATAATCAATATACCATTATCATTCAAAAGTGCAGAGTAAATAAACCATGAACAATGAACAATCATACACATAGACAGTACACCAATATTTTTACGTAGAAACCCAATGCGAGAGAAAACCACATAATGTTTTTTCTTATATGTATTTAAGAACTACATTTATTGGAAGAACCAACTTCCTTTGTTCTCCAGTTGCAACTAGAAGGATCATCTGACCCCCTATATTTTCAGGATACAACCTGAGGGAAGCTCCAACCCTCCGATTTTTTGGCTACATCCAGAAGGAGGCTACAAACCCCTATGTTCTCTAGCTACAACCACCTATCCTTGCCCCATCCTATCGCCCTGAAATATAAGTGTCAAATGATGAAACCAATACCACATTGTCAGTGTGAGATATACTATTGTAAACTTGTACCAACCTATACCACTAACCTATAACCAACATGTGCCACTGACTTGTAATCAACCTATACCTGTGCTCAGCTTGTACCAAAAAAACCCAACAGGTACGTGACCTGCATATATTGCAGCTCGTGTATGTACCGCCCTGTCTATACTACAACCGACATATGTACACACCCTATTTATACTGCAACCTGCGTACACCTTTAGAAAACTAGGGTTTTCACCTTCTCGAAAAATTCAAACACTTTGTTGCCTCTATCACCTCAACCCGTAACCTGTTACTGTGTCTTATATGTAGTTGTACCCTATGCATACATCATCTTATATATCCCTTAACCAAGTGCATCTATATCTCTCTAGTCATGTGCCATACATGTGTGTATAATCATGAACAAGTGAAATAACCCTCACATGTGCTAGACATCAAATCGTCACTGATATGCAGCTTCACACTACATCAACAACTTCACAACCACAAGATCTCAACCATATACCACAAAAAACCCTCAACCATATGGAAAGAAATGCAAGATGTGCCTCAACACTAACAAGATATATCAATGATAAATATCAAATATACTAGCACTATATTTTTGTAGATATAACTTATATAGTAAGTGCCATACAACCAATATCCTCTCTAGGGAAAATACTCAAACCCCCATAACCATATTTCATGTAGACAACAATATCCAACTACTCATAGAAATGGTACATACCTTTTGAACCTATAGATAGATCTATTGTACCTGATCACTGTAGACCTTCTTGGGAGCTTGCTTTCAGACTCTAGAGACTTGGAATATTCATCTCCTTAAGTTTTCATGTATTTTCCCAAATGTACATGCCCTGTTATACTGCCATCCTGCGTACGTAGGTTCCCTTCTCCACTGCAACCTGTGTACACCTAAAAAACTAGGGGTTTTTTTTCTTCAGTATTTATGCAATTCTAAAACTTTCATCGTCAACCCTTCGTGCTACCTTAGACTTGTTGATCTGGATTTAGGAGTGAAACAAACTGATTAACAAAATGAATATAATAAAAATAGAGATAGGAAGCATAACACAAATATCCAGTGAACAATATCTTCTATTAAATAAATAAATAGGATGAAACTGTAAAACTACAGAATCGAAACTTGCTCAAATGGTGGTAGCTATTTCTGAGAAGAGATGTCGCTATTATGCGCATATTTCTGAGTAGAATGGATTGCAATGAGGCTCCATAGGCCCTTTTCATATTAATCATGAAATCCAAAACCCTATACATCCAAAAACCTAACCCTAGAAGGTGAAACGCCAAAAGTCATGTGGGCCCTATGGGTAAGTTGGTGTAATTTGGTACCTCAACTTCCTAGGGTCATAACTTTTTCATACGAACTCCGTTTTCGGCACGTGATATCCCATTGGAAAGGTAGTTCAGAGAGCTACACATTTCGTCATCAGAATCTGACTCCTTCTATAGTCTAACTATGGCGAGCCAAAAAAACAATGTTTAGGGCCCCAAAACAGCCCTGAAAGTACAACAAGATGTGTTGACATGAAAACATACAAAATAATTCAGTTGGATTAGGCGAGAGGCCACCCGTATCCACCTCGAGAATCTGTGAGGCTTCAGACAACCCCAGAAGTGTAGAAATCACAATTATAAAGAAGTACAGAAAGACGTGTTGAACAAAAATAGACACGGGGAGCAAGTTGGAATAGGTGGGTGGCCACCAATATCCACCTGGATCAATCCTCCCCCCTTAGGAAGAAATGGTCTCCATTGCGTTGAGTTCCCCCATCAGGCGAGGAAAATTCTACTGGATTTGGCCCCGGGTGAGCCACTTGCCTTGGTGTAGGAGTTTCCCTGCCTTGACAACCTGATAAAGCTGGATCCGCTGTTAGTGAGTGCCCTTGACCTATGTGTCCACAATCTGATCGGTGGATGCTTTTTCAATGCAGTCAAGGTTGAGATCTGTTGGTGTCAGCTGTTCGACGATCTCAAAGGTTTCTAATAATGGTGGAAAATATGGTTGAAGGAGGTCCACATTGAATACTGGATGCAGACCAAGGAAGGTTGGAGTGTTGAGCTCAAAAGCATTGCTACCCACAACCTTAGTGATAGTGTAAGGCCCATAACAAAGTGGGCGAAGCTCTCGATGGGGCTTGGTGAGATGCTCCTTCTGCAATTGTAACCAGAATTTTTCGCCAACCTGAAACTGGTGTGGTACCATGTGTTTATCATGGCGTTGTTTGTACTTAGCATTAGATTTATGCAAAATCTCCTGGACTTGTTGGTGAATGTGCTGAATCTGCTCAATGAATTTGGTGGCTTTGTCGATCATATAATGATCATGGGAAGCATATGTTTGTGCGGTAGAAAGAGGAAGTGCAACATCAATGGGTCCTAAGGGTTGGAATCCCAGACCCACCTAAAATGGGCTATGGCCGATGGAACTATGGAGAGCCCTGCTGTAGCTGTGTCAGACATATGGAAGACTCTCGTCCCATCTACATGTATGCTTAGAATTGTACATGCACAGGATGTGCACAATCATTCGATTGATGACCTCGGTTTGGCCATTGGTTTGGGGGTGGAAAGCAGTGGATTTTGTGAGCTTGGTGTCCAACATAGACTAGAGACTCAACCAAAATGTGTTGAGGAACCTATTGTCTTGGTCGGAGATGATGGTCTGTAGTATCCCAAAGTGGACCCAAAATCGTTCAAAGAAGAGCTTGGTAGTCTCTGCCACTGCGACATTCTTCTTACAGGCTGTGAGAATGGCCATCTTTGAAAACTGATCAACGACCACAAACATGCAGTCATTCCCGTGCTTGGTGGATGAAAAACCAGACATGTAATTCATTGAGATGGATTCCCATGGCTTCTCGGGAATAGGAAGAGGGGTCTATAAGCCTTGCTTCTTGATGGTTGTCTTGGCAATGGCACAGGCAGTGCAATATCTGATATACTTTCTGACACCCTGTTGAAGTTTTGGCCAATAAAAATGTTTCTGAAGAATGACCACAATTTTCTCTATGCCAAAATGTCCTGCCATCCGACTATATTGGGCTTCCTAAATTAGCTTTGCACACTTTCTTGTAGGAACACAAAGATGGCCCAGGTGGCATAAGAGTCCATCCTAAATGTGAAAATCAGTGACAGTGGCGTTTGTACCCAAGAGATGATATGTGGTGGTGAAGTTCGGATCTTGCTGATAAAGTTGGGGCCACTCCGATGCTTCATGTCCATAGGACTTGAGCACTATGGTGAGTGCAGCCACAGGAGGCCGACTGAGGCAGTCAGTGACATGATTGGAGATACATGTATTATACTTGATGTTGAGATGGAACTGCTGCAGGTAGGTGGACCACTTCTGATGGTGGTCATTATACAATTTCCCCTATGTCTGTATGAACTGCAGAGGCTTGTGATCAGTGTGTATGATCATCTCTTTCCTCAGGATGTAATGTTTCCATTGACAACAAGCTTGTACAATGGAATAGATTTCCTTGTCATAGGTGGGGTATTTCCAGATAGTATCGGAGAGTTCCAGACAGTATCAAAGAGTGTCTCACTATGGTATGCCACAGAGTGCCAATGCTGAGTGAGAAATACACCCACATCATAGTCAGATGTATCCGTCTCAATCTTGAATGGGTGTTACATATCGTGCAAGGAGAGTACTGGAGCTGAGCACAAGCGATGTTTTAGATCATCGAATGCTCATTGCTGCTCCTTCCCCCATACGAACTAGGCCCTACCACCACCCTTGGTCACCTGGCTGAGGGCCCATGAAATATGGGAGAATCCCAACACAAACCGTCAGTACAAATTGGCTAGCCCCAAGAAGCTCTGAAGCTCGATCAATGTGGTCGGGGTTGTCCAATCACATATGACTTGGATCTTCGCTGGATCAACATGTACCCCATTCTCATCAACAATGTATCCCATGTATTAGACCCTGTTCATGCCAAAAGATCATTTTTCTAAGTTGGCATATTGCTTGTGCTGCCATAGAGTGCTCAAAACCTGTTGAATATGATGCATGCAGTCCTCCCACATTCTGTTGAAGACGAGGATGTCATCCAAATATACTACCACAAAGGAGTTTGTGAAGGGTCTCAATACATCATCCATCAACCTCATGAAAGTGGCTGGTGCATTTGTTAATCCAAAGGGCATGACTAGCCATTCATAGAGACCTTCTTTAGACTTGAAGGTTGTCTTCCAAACATCAGTTGGTTCGATGGGAACCTGGTGGTAGCCAGAATTCAGGTCAATCCCGTTGAAGAAATTTTCCCCCTTGAGTTGGTCAAGAAGGTCATCAATCCTGGGGATGGGATAGTAGTTCCTGACTGTGATTTTGTTCAAGGATATGTAATCAATGCAGTTTCTCCAAGTCTTGTCCTTCTTCTGCACCAGTAAAATCGGGCTTCCATAAGGGGAGGAGTTGGGTCTGATGTGCCCCTTTTGAAGAAGCTCTTGGATCTGACACCTGATTTTTTCATTCTCCATCAGTGAGCACCGATAGACTAGCCCATTAGGTAGAGGTGCATCAGGGGTCAGATCAATGGGATGCTTGACTTGGCAGTGTGTCGGTACCCCTGTAGGTGAGGTGAATATGTCTCTGTATTCTTCCACGACCCCGTCCACTTTCTTATGTTGCGAAGAGAGTCATTTTATAGAGGCCACAGATGTGGTGGTGAACTTATTTTTACTATGAGTACAGATTACAAAGAAGATGAACTTCCCGTTCTGTGAAATGACCTTACTGCATTTCTTAGCAGGGATTAAAGAAATAGCAGTAGGCGGTGCCACCTCTGGGATCCTGTACAATTTTCTACCCAAAGTAATAATAATATTGTGGGGTCTAGATTCATACATAGGATGACGCTTCCACAAATATGGTTGTCCTAAAATAATGTCACAAACTTAAAGGGGATAAATATCACACAGTACCTCATCTTTGAAAGGCTTGATTTTGTAGGGCAGACGACATTGTTGTCTGATGTGGATATCTCTTCCTTGACGAAGCTAGCCGATGGTGTAGGGTTGTGGGTGTGGTGTCATTAGAAGGTCCAGTCGATTGACAACCTCTGCTGAAATCAGGTT
>JASDQU010379103.1:0-11318 GCA_032191745.1 Picea mariana | reverse complement strand
TGAAGAGCCATCAGCTGATATGATGTGTATGTTTGACGACATTTCATTTCATTATTGGTAAGAAGAAGATCAATTGCAATTTAAGAAGGACAACCAGTCTATATATAGCGATTATGACAAGAATGATCAAAATGCAGAAGATCTCGGAGTAAGTGTACAAACTTTACCTTTATGTTTCTCTTCTTTTAAATTTCTGAGAGATAATTCTAAATTAGTTGTAAATAGTGAAGAAGGAAAATCTTTTCATGGATTAGTGAATGATGTCATTGATGACATAGAGACTGTTTCAGACCCAGGGTTGCACTCACCAAGTCCCTATAAGTTTCAAACACCAGACGAAAGTTCATAGCCCGAAGCAAAATTTGAATTAGTGGAATGTAATTCTGTACCATTAGGGTATAATTCATTTCAAATTTTGAAGGAGAATCTTGAACTGATGTTGAAGGATAAACACATAGAAAGTCAGGAAATTTCATTTGAATCAATGCAACAGTCCTATCAGTCTTTTCATGATCCAATAGTTGATTGGTTGGATGACCTGTGTTGTCAAAATCATTTTTCATTCGCCAGTCATGAGTTGAAAAGAAGCTACGATCTATAGATTGTTAGACAATCATTTCTATGTTTTGATTCAACAATAGTTTTTTCTCAAAATTCATTAGAAAAACTACAAATAAATCAGCATGTGCAAAATGATATAGATGGTATATGTGCATTATCATATCACGGAGTTGAAATGGATAAATTTGAATATCAGGAGATAGGTCATGTTTATCATGATCCTATAGCTGTCTATATGGAGGAGCTATTCTTTTCAGAATACCCATTGATTCCCAAAGTTTCTGGAATTGTCCACAATCCCAGAAATTTGTGTTGTGAAGATCATGTTGGAAAGAAGTTCATGATGCATATGCAAGTTATATTTATGATATTGATTGAAAACATTGAAAGATGAGAGTTATTAGAGCAGTTGCTTGACTGGTTGCACTAGCATTATTGTATCATTTAGAACAACACAATTATCAGTAGGGTAGAGTAGGTAGCAGTTTCGAATAAGATCAATCATTCGATCATCTTTTTCAGTATTGTATGGTTTCCAGTAGAGTTTACAGTTAATAGTATCTAGTTAAGTGTTCAGTCAAATTTGAGCTAGTTCAAAGATTGTAGTTGCAGTGACTCAATGGCCCAACGAATAAAGCACTGGTATGCATGTTCAGAGATCAAAGATTCTTGACACCTCCTTAGGAGTTGTCATCCCCAGGTGGAGCCTATGTTGGGTTCCTATAATCATAGGTAATTTGATTCTTCAACTGCTTATTTGGCGTTGCTTTCGTGACGAAGACATCTGGCTTGCTGGGCTCGATTGGTTCCATTTCACCCGATCCTTCATCACCTTGCTGCATCCTTCACCCACCTCTGTGCCACTCACTCCCTTGTCCATTCATCCCATTGGCTACATATCGACCACCACTCATCCCTGCATAAACAAATTTAGGATAAAAAATATTGATTTGATTATTTTAATAAAATAATTAATAATAAATAAATAATTAGATTAATTATTTATTTATTAATAATTAGTAATTAAGTTAGTTGTTTAAGTTAGTAATTAAGTTAGTTTATTAGAATTAAATATTAATTGAAAACAGTAAAACATTAATTAAAATATAATAAATTAAAAACAAATTAAAAAATAAAACAATAATATAAAACAATTAAAAAAATCATATTAAATAAACATAAAATATTAAATACAAAATATAATAAAAACAAAATAACAATTGTATATATAAAAATAAAAAAATAAAAAAATAAAAAAATAAAAAACAAAAAAAAAACCACGTAAACAAATAATAAAAATAAAACATAAAAAAATAAAATTAAAACCAAAACTTAAATTATCCTAACTTATCCACTTACCTTTCATGTAGCTCGGACCCTCCCCCCCCCTCACGTCACATCAACACCAAGGGGTTTCGATCAAGTGGTATTGGGAGGGACACTTGTCACCACGTGGTGAACCCAGACCCCCCCTCCCCCCAGCTAATACCACTTACCACCCTAGGGGGGTCCGAGAAAACCACTTTACCCCTGCAAAACCTCCCCCCCAATTTCACAAAACTATTCTTTTTACCAGTTTTGACCAGTCGACTTCCAGGAAGGATTCCAGGAAAACGAGAACAGATTTTCAAAATACGAGAGAGGTTTTTGTTCATCATGGGCTGAAGAAAAGAAACCTCTCCCATAATTTACATAGATTTCATAAGTTGGGAGAATCAAATCTATATTTTAACCCTATTTTTCAGGCTTCCATTTTTTCCAGTTTCCATCATGATTTTGCGGGATCTATTTCGGTGAACTGGAGATGAAATTGGAAAAACCGAAATTGTTTTTTGTCCAGAGCATGCGCATATACAATAACCTCTTTTAATTTATACACAGGTTTCACATTTGAGGAGAAAAAATGTCTGAGTGTACCCCTATTCTCAGCAGATTTGGCCCATATTTCAGTTTAGATCATTTAGGGATTTACTTGCTATTTTCGGTCAGGATGATCGAATTCAATCTCTTGAGCATAAGGATTTTATTTTTTATTTATATATATGTTTGTAATAGAGTAAGGAAAGTTGGACCCGACCAAAAATAAGTGTTCATTGTTTTAATCAAATCACAGAGCCATAATCTATCAAAACAATATTACAGTTACATGATTCCTGTGTCATTATGCTGGTGACGTTTGTCTCACTGTAATTATGTTTTCTCTGTTTTTCATATGTGTTTCTTTTCTATATTGTTTTAAAGAGAGTCAAGCTCAGTATTTGTTTAAAAAACACCATGTCCCCAGTTTAGAGAAATATCAATGTTTTATGCCTGAAGGTCATTCCCAGGATTCTTAACTACCCTGTTATGATTTGATTCCATCCCTTTTTATTCTTGACCATTTACCGAACCTTAAAGGATTCTTAACAGTGCCTACCTTTCCCTATAAGCTCCCATGTAGACCCTGATTTGATTGGATTAGATCTCTTTGACCCCATTGCCTAATGGATTTTTTCTCCTTCTACAACCAAACCATTTAAAAACCAAATATCAATCTATCATAACTAGCCTAAGATCCATACTCAAACAAATCTAAATCTGATAGAGAGATCCCCCTCTGAGTCTTGGAGGGATAAATCCTTGACTCCAAGTGGTTTTGTGGTTACCCTTGCCTATTTCCTCCTCAGCCTGGGAAATTACAGGGTGATAACACTTTCATTGACCAAGTTTTGGATACCCTGTCTGGAAAGAAATATTTCTCCTTTTTATATGGATATAGCGGGTACAATCAAATTCTCATAGCACCCGAAGATCGGGACAAGAATACCTTTAATTTTCCTTGGGTCACCTATGCCTATAGGGTCCTGCCATTTGGATTGTGTAATGTTCCTGCCACATTTCAACGAGCAGTACTAGGGATATTTTCTAATATTATTCATGATTGTGTGGAGGTATACATGTATGACTTCACAGTATATGGAAAAATTTACTAGGAAGCCTTATATAAATTAGAAAAAGTCCTTATCAGATGCCAAGAAATGAAGATGTCTTTGAGTCATGAAAAATGTAAAATGTTCTTGACTGAAGGAGTGGTTCTGGGACATCACGTGTCATCTAAAGGGATCAAATTTGATCCTACAAATATTGAGGTTATCGTCAAACTTCCATCCCCCAAGACTCAAAAAGAGGTGAGACAATTTCTTGGACATGCCAGATACTATCGACGGTTTATTGAAAATTTCACAAAGATTGTTGCACCCATGTTTGGATTGTTAATAAAGGATGTTGATTTTCTTTAGACCGAGCAGTGTCAAACTGCCTTTGAAACCCTAAAATCTAAGATGTCTATGACACTAGTTCTTAGCGGGCCCAATTGGGCTCTCCCATTTCACATATCCATTGATGCCTCCAGAACCGAAATAGGAGGAGTATTAGGGAAGAAAGAGGACCAACAATCCTATGCCATTTATTTTGTGAGCAAGAACTTGTCCCCCGCCGAGTTAAACTACAAAGTTACTGAGAAGCAATTCTTGGAAGTAGTTCATGCTATCAATAAGTTTCATCATTAAATTACAGGTTACGAATTATTTGTACATACAGATCATTCCTCCATTATATTTCTCATGAATAAACCCATAACTAATGGCTGAGTGACTAGATGGCTCCTGCTATTGCAAGAGTTTAACGTCACCATTCTTGACCGACCTGGAAAGGAGAATTTGGTAGCTGATTTTCTTTCAAGAATAAAAAAATGAGGATGATGATATTCCCGTTGCTGATAGTTTCCCAGATGAGCACCTTTTTTCCCTTTCTGTAAATACCCCATGTTTTGTAGATATGGCAAACTATTTGGCTATTAGGAAGTTACCGTCTCATTTGTCACCTTGTGAAAAGAATAGAATTATTACGCAAAGTGCCAATTACTCTTCGGTTGGTCATGACGTTTTTCATAGAGTTCCTGATTTGATTATTCGTATATGTGTCCGAGAAGACGTGATAACATAAATAATATGTAGTTATCATGATGGACCATGTGGTGGCCATTTTTTGACAAACATACAACATATAAGGTGTTACATTCAGGTTACTATTGTCCTAGAATTTTCAAAGATGCTGCCAAGTATGTGAGGAGTTGTGATAGTTTCCAAAGGATAGAAAGACCTATGTCAGTTGACGAAATTCCCTTGCATGCCCAAGCTATGATAGAACCTTTCAAAAAATGGGCCCTTGACTTTGTAGGACCAATTTTTCCCATGTCTCATAAGAAAAACTATATTTTGGTTTCTATAGATTATGTCACCAAATGGGTAGAGGAAAAATCCCTATTTAGGGCTACAGAAAAATCCATTGTCGAATTCATTTATGAAGACATATTTTACCTCTTCGGTGTTCCTCATGAAATTTTTATAGACCAAGGCACTCAATTCACTTCCAAGATAATGAGAGAGCTAACAGAGAAATATGGGATTAAACATTGTAAATATTCTCCATACCACCCATAGGATAATGGTCAGGTAGAGTCTACGAGCAAAGTTATGGAAGCTATCTTAACCAAGACTGTTCAATTACATCATCAGGATTGGGCTGATAGGCTTCCAAAATTTTTTTGGGCATATCAAACCACCTATAGAAACACCACCAAGCATACCCCTTATGAGCTAGTGTACAGGAAACAAGTACTTCTACCAATAGAATTCCAAAGGACCTTTTGTATTGCCACATAATGGGGATTAAACTTAGATGAGGCTTAGAAACAATGAGCCCTATAATTAAATGAGTTGGATGAGATAAGGAAAGATTCCATCCAATGAACAATATTGGTCCAAAACCAAAGGATCAAGTGGCATGAAAATTTTATTAAGAAGAAACACTTCCAACCTAGTGATTGGGCTTTGTTGTTTGAATCTTGATTTAAAACCTTCAAAGTAAAACTCACCACCTGATGGTTGGGTCCTTACGAGGCAGTCACCGTATATGACAATGGAGCTGTGAAAATCAAAACAATGGATGATGGACAAGTCTCGTTTGTAGTAAATGAACACTGACTCAATCTTTATCACAGGCCCATCTCCAAAGAATATTTTCTACAGGTCATGTCAACTGACAAGGAATTGGCCTTAGTAGATGGGGAAGTCCCCCCTCGTTCTTGAATATTTTCTGAATTTTCTACTGTACATATGTAAATAATTTTGAATTTTGTTGATAAACAATTGTAGAGATTTCTGTAGGTATTTATTTCACCGGGGGTAGAGAATTTCAAGGAAATATAAAAGAAGGATTCTTCTTCTAAACATTGCCATACTTGAACCTTGTTTTTTTCTAAGCATCAAATGAATAATGACTTGATGTAATTAGCCATATTTTTGCAAATATTTTTATCCTCTTTTTCTCAAGGAATCTTAAGAAGTAGTTGCTCTTAAACACCTTCACCACTATATAAGGAAGTGATACCATAACCATCAATATTAGAGGTCACTCGTATAGTTTTCCCAAGAAACCTGAGTAAGTGAGTAAAGTATCTTTATTAAAGAGTAACAAGGAAGTGTGATTAGCAGTTAGCCATGGAAAGATCAAAAAAAGGAAGAAAGTGAGTTGAGACTAAAGATACCTTTTTGTTCTTTCCCAATGGTACCATCCACTTCACACTAAAAATACTGGATTATATCATATCTTTAGATAGGATACATCCGCTTAAGTACCCCTTACATCAGGAAAATCACTAAGGAATATATAACAGAAAGTCATCCTCTAACATAATGTTGGCAGCCAATTCAATTTCTTCTATTGCCCTATAAGCTGCCTACACCTATGTCTTCTGAACTTCAAATTGTCGTCACATTTTTGCAAATAGACGATATTTTTATTTCCTACGACACCTGCAAATTGGTCTCAATTTAGTTTTCACTACTGTAAGCGTGAAAAATCCTCTATCATTATTTGAACTGTCATGATCTTTTCATTGATATTTTGAATGGCACTTACCTTTGGTTTATCATTATGTGGCTAAAAGGATTTTCGAACTATTCCTATTTACCTATTCTTACTTTGACTGCGCAATTTGATTTTATTAAACTTATGAGGCATTGACCATGTGGGTTTATACTTGATTCTATGAATTGCATAAAGGTCATGAATTATTTTGTTTTTATATATATAATGTGATCCTTATGTTAAAATTTTTATAGCTCTTGGCTTGTCAATTTTATGAAATCGATTGTCACAATGTTTTATAAACTTTTGATTACACATTTATGCAATAAGCGCGTGGTTAACATTTGGGTTTGATTTCACATTTGAATATTCATGGTTTGAAATATTATAATGGTGCATTGGTATATCATCCACCGTTTGATTCTTTGGATTGAACGAATGATATGTTTTTGAACTATGTTATGATTGATTGAACAAAGGATTAATTGGCGTTTGTACTTTGCCATTACTATTATGCATGGCCATGAGTAATTCCACCACCCTTGCATGCGCACATTAATGCTTCCCCTTTGATCGTTCATTGTGGTTAGACCAAATGACTCTGCTCCTGTGTGTTGATGATTTTGAACTAAACCCTTACCCTGTGCTCGCACCATGGCTCCAGTCGTGAGGGCTGAACTGAATGGCAGCCAGCCTCTATTGATGTTCGACAGTGCCCGCAGTGACCTCGAAGACAATGGGTGGCTCCCGTTCATACAGAAATTTGATGTTTTTAACCTCTGCGTTTCTAGGCAATTCGCCATGACCTTTGGTGGCTGTCGAGCAAAGGTCGGCTATGTTCAATTGAAAATTGACGATCAGTTTATCAGTCTTGCCAAGGGTTTGCCTACCACTAGACAACGATGGTCCAAAAATTGAAAAGTGGAAGAGGTCCCTTGGACTCTTCTCTTCCAGTCGCGTAAGGTTAGCTCCTGTGATAAGGGTTTACCCGTGACCATGTTGAAACATCGTTGGCATGAGTTGTTGATGATTATCAAATAGTTTATCACCTGTGAAGGTCGGAACGGGTTTGTTTTCTTACACCACCTTCGTTTGCTTATGGTTTTTATGGGTTATCAGCTCAATATGCCCTATTATCTGCTTAGAAGCCTGTTTAAAATGTCTAAGAAATATAAAAGGAACCAGGCTGATAGCAGCCTTTTTCACTATGGGCTGGTTAAAATGATTGTTGTTTGTCATTTGGTGTTACACAAAGACTGTTGGAAAAATTTCCTCGCTCGCAATGATTTTGTGGATTCAAACCCTCCACAGGTTGACAAACCTATAGTGAGAAAAGACAAGACTGTACCCCTGGTACCCTACAACATCCTATTACCTAAACCCTTACCAGACTCACCTATCGACCTACCCCACTCTGTGACCAAGGATGTCGAGACAGTTAATACTGTGGGAAAGAAGCCTAAAGCCAAACCTACTGCAAACGCCAACGGCAAAAAGAATGCCCATCTAATTTCTCGAATAGCGAGGAACAAGCCAAAAGCTCCGATTAATCCTAGCCCTATCGTGGTGAGTGAAGACTCCGACTCGGAAGTGGAGCATTTCTTTGCTAGTGAATACCCCTATTCCGAAGGTCTGTGTGCCAAACCCTCATATGAATTTGTGACAAACCTACCCCCTTGCCTACAAAATGACCCTAACTACCCAAGCATTAAGCTTCCTTGTGAAGCCCCCGATCATTCATCCAAACCCTCTCCTGCTCTGCCTCAACCTACAGTGCCACCCTGTGATCAATGTAGCTCGTGGTTAGAGAAGTATTATCTTGATGTGCCAATGCTACAGTCTAGAATTCACTCTTTGGAGGACCACGTTGCATGACTTACCAGTCAAAAGGCTGAGTTGCAAGCCACCGATAAGAAACAGAAGACGACAGGCTCTATCTTGTTTAAAAATGTGGAGTCAGCTACAACGATCGTGAATTCTAAGTTGGCATAGTTTGAGCAGCCTCACTGGTATGTTCTATCACTTGTTTATATAATGAATTCGAATTCTTTGAATAGCTCTGATTACAGCGTGGATTTGCTCTGTCACATTATATGCATTATGTACATAGTTTTGTTTTGATTAATGGAATTTCGTTTTCCCAGTTTAGCTTCGATTGGATTTTCTTCGATTCGATTGATCGTGGTATGGATTTGATTGGTTTGATTTAGCTTAAATTGGATACTCTGCTGTCAATTGAATTCATTTGTATCTATTCTAAACACAAGCTGTTTCTCATATTTCAATTTTGACCACAATCACATTTCGATTCGAATTGGTTATAATGTATAGGATATGATTGGCAATTATGGTTGACTGTTAAGGTTTTACGTCCCATATGACCTTCAATCAATAGGAATACAATTCAGATTATTCTCAAACGATCCTGTTAAAATACATCCAAATCAATTCATAACGGTTATGTGGAAAACCCAGCCGATTACTTCGTATTGGTTTACTGTTAGCTTGACCCTGTTATCTGTTGGATTCGTATTTGCGATGGATATGTTGTTTCAATTGGTTTTTTCAAATGAGATTGAATTCATGATTTGTTTCTATATTAAACCCAGTCGCGATTTGTTTGCAATTAACCATTTCGTTCAAATCCAATAGAGTTTATTTGCACGTTTTACCAATTTCAATCGTGATTGTGGTCAAATCCGAATCAAACTGGTTATGATTTTGTGTGAATTGATTCTCGTATCTGTCTGAATTAATATACCTGTGGCGCGAACCGTTTAATCTCATAATAGTTATAACAATTGTAAAACGATTCTATCTTGATCTGATCATATCTTCTGTTTTGGAAAAACACAACGTTGCATATGATTTGCTTGATTGCACTACTTTCGAATTGGATGTGAAATGATTTGTAAAACTGTTTGGTTTCAATTCTGTCTACCTGACTATGATGGAAATCGAAACAGAGAATGCTTGTCTCTCTATTTGGTTATTGGATTTCGATCCTATTTGATTTTAATTGGATATGGGACAGTCTTGTTACTGTTCGACCTGATTTTATGGTAACTGTGAAACAGAGTATTCCTACCCCTGTTTCGATTAAATCACTTTTGATTATATTTTATGTATTGAAAGATAAAATCATTTGAATCATTAGTGATTCGTTTTAATGTTTATTTAAAGAAAATTGGATTTGATTCTTTTAAAAAAAGATTTGATTTGATTTCTATTTGGTCCTGTATGCTATTTTAGACTAGCTACAGAATCAGATGATTCTGTAGCTAAGTCTATAGGATTAGATTTTTATTGTTTTGTTAATGAAATATCTTTCTAACTTGATATTTTTGGTCTATTGCAGATGAATTCGAAATTACAGTGGATTTGATGAGCAGTTAGGGGATATTTGAAATATTTCACTTGCATTTTAGTTTCCTAGTTTAGTTGATTTTGGGAATATCTTCCCAGATTATGTAAAACAGTTTGATATTATCCACAGGGAGGTTTTACCCTGTGGAGAGACTTATAAATACCTATCATTTTTGTAATAATAGATCATCCTCATTTGTGGGAGAACAAGGATATGGAATTTTAATACAGACTGAGGCAGAATTTGATGTTCTGTTACAGCTTTAGCTTCTCATTATATCAATATTTTGTTTCAAGTTCTCGTGTATCTATTTGCATTTGGTTAATGACTACTTTAGCTATCTTAATCATGTGCAAATGATATAATTTTATCACTTTAATCCATATCTGATTTCTCCCAAGTGTATAAAAACATAGCAATTGCTTAATTTAGTTTGTGAATCACAGATTTCTCTTCTTCATGAGTTGAATTATTAAGTATAAGTTTTTGCATAACAGGTTTCCCTTATTGCAGAGATTTATAAATCATATAATTGTTATGATTTTTTATGTCTTGTTTTTCCTGTTAACAATTCAAAGAGCAGTGCAACTTATCGTTTACGAGAAGCTTTTGGATTAACCGGTGCGAGTTTCCTTCCTCCGACCAGCTTCGAAGTCATCACACACAGGGCAAATTAGGATCATTTCGAGGTCAGTTTGCTATTTGTTTGTTAATGTATTTGTTAGGATATAGTTAGATATATGTAGAATTAGTATATTAGATTGTTTAATTTCAGTGAGTTTAATTTCTTTTTCATAAAATATAGAAAATCAAAAATATATTTCTGGCTGTCTTAGGGTAGAAAACACATGAGTTTTACAGGTTTTATTCAAATCCGTTGCTTGTAGATATTGTATATTTGTGAATAAGTTGTGATTAAATTAGTAATTAGATATTTAATTGTTAGAGTTAGTGTAATAGTAATGAGTAGATTGTATATAGAATAGTTAGAGTAGTTTATATTTAGTTTTAGTTTAATTTAGTAGTTTGTTTTAATTAGGTTAGTGTATTAGTTTGTTTTTATTTATTGTTAGTTAATTTAGTTTCTTGTATTTAGTTTTATTTAGTTTGTTTTATTTAGTTTTAGTTTGTTTTATTAGTTTAGTTAGTTTTAGTTTGTTTAGATAGATTAGTTAGTTTAGATTAGTTTTCTCTTTGGCTTCCTTAGGACCTTAGAGCGGCCAACGGAGCCGTTAAACCCGTCAAGGTGGTTCATCCCAAATGGCTTGGGTTATTTATACAACCCCAGACCAGTTCCACTCTCTCAGTTGACAGACGGACAATTTCGCCCGTCAACAAATGGCACTAGAAGGAGGGCCTGAACTTAATTAATGGCACGAGGCGGTCGCAAGAATCCTCCCCCTCCTAATCGCTCACCTATAGTGACTAGAAGCCATTCACAAGATAATATTCCCCCTCAAACAACAACTACTTCAACCAA
>JASDQU010379102.1:0-11262 GCA_032191745.1 Picea mariana | reverse complement strand
AGGAATGAGTACTGCCACCTTGCAAACCCTCCTTACCCTTGTTTGATTGGTTTGGGGTCTTTAGTCTTACTCAAGGGTTAAAATTTAAAGTTAATTTTAAATGTTTATTATCACATGTTTAAATTTAGAATTTAAACATGTGATTTTAATATTAATTTAACTAACCCTTGCCCTATCCTAAACCTATATAATAAACCCTCCCCTCTCACTTTTTAACCACCTATCTATTTTCATAGTATGCTAGCGTTGAGTGTCTCTCCAAGGCTGCGGCCTCTCTTGTTCTGTGGAGAGCTACCTCTTGATCTGCTGTAGCCTCCTCTTGTACAACGGCAACTTCCCTTTGAGATTGCTGGAGCCTCCTCCTGTTTAGCGGCTGTCTTCTTTTGTACTCTGATGTGGGAACAACTCTTGTATCTTGGATGTAGGAGCAGCCTCTTGGTGATCTCCTGGTGATTTCCTTTTTGAGATAGCCGCAACTTCCTGTTGATGTAGCTGCAGCCTCATTTGATGCAGCCGCATTTGATGTAGCCACAACCTCTTGTGATGAAGCCACAACCCTTTGTTTGGTGTGGATGTATGCAGCCCCTCCTCTTCTTGTGCAGGTTGTAAGGGTGCAGCCTCCTTTATATGGTCCGCATGCGAGATCTCCAAGGTGCGGCTACACTTTGTTGCTTAGGATGCCATGTACTAGCTGCGGCCTTTCTCTGTTCATCCGTTTGGAGCATTTAGGGTTGCAGTCACCCTACCTGTTTTGTTTTTGGGTAGTTAGAACAACAGTCTTTTTCCTCTGCTGTGTGGAGAAACCCCTAGTAAGCAACCCTCTTGCTAGGGTAACCTGTGACTTTCCCTTTATCACTAAAACATCTAATCATCCAGTTCTGTGATGGGGACTTTCCAGTTTTTCTGATCTAAAATCTCTTGGGTAAGGATTCTACTATGTGAGGGTTTGGGTTTTTAGTTACCTCTGTTGGAATTGTGTTTTTCTCCCTATGACCCTTGTGCTTGGTGGCAAGAAAGTTCCTACATTCCTTGGTATAGAGATCCTTCATAGATCTATGGACCGAACCTTTGTCTGAGCATAATAAACCGGATCTACACCTACTGTGGTTACTGTGCTATCTTCAAGGTAAGTTGCTGTACCAGGTATGCTCCTTACTTATCTCCCTTTTGATTTGGATCTGATCTAACCACAAAATTGTTTAATATAGTATGCATTATGTAGATCTAAAGATATATCTGTTGTGAAATGATTAGACATAATTGTTGGATCTGAAATATGTGTTTAGTCCTATAGATACACTGTTGCATTCAGATCTGTTCACTACTGTCTTAGATCTGAGATATATACATATATGTTCTAAGTTTAGATCTATATATTTGTTCTGAGTTTAGATCTATGTGTTTGAAGGTTAGATCTATATGTTCTAAGTTTAGATCTATATATTTGTTTTGAGTTTAGATCTATGTGTTTGAAGGTTAGACCTATATACTCTAAATTTAGATCTGTATATTCTGAGTTTAGATCTGAGTTTATGTTCATATGTGATCAGAAGATGTTGCTGTCCTTCATAGACCTACTCTCTTTGTGTCCTTTCTCTGTTTGAGCAACAGATCTAATTGTTTTAAGCTTTGAAATTTAAAAGAAACTACTGTTTTGCAATTTTACCCTAACTCTAACATGGATGCTTGACATGTGGCTTTGGAAAGCCTAAACACCCTCCTCCTACATCAACGACTTGCTCCCAATGTCAAAACGTCCTATAAAGGGGTGACATCATTCTAAATTAGGGTTTTATTTGTGCAAAAGTAAAATTTTAAGTGAATTATTTAATATTACTTTATTAAGGAGGAAATATTAGGGTTGTTGACCCCTAATATTGTGTTTTACTCTTTATATTGTGGACACACTATTTTAGCTACATTTAGTATAAATAGAGATAATAAGACCTCATTTCAATCATAAATCTCCCTCTTGTGAGAGACCTGGTCTAAAATTTTTTGGCCTCCTTGGATCTATTATCTCTTGTGCACTTGTTTATGGCTATGTTTATGAATGATTGATCCTTGGGTGTTTGGAAATTATCTGTAATTATATCATCTCCTTGTTTCCCAATGTCATAATTAGGAGCAACCTGTTGTGATAATTGTGAAGGCAATACTTGGAAATGATTCTCAATGTCATAAGTGGGATCCATATCATAACCAGTTACATCTCACTTACGTCTCCCAACATGTATGAACTCATCAATATTATTAATCAATTTATTTTCTTCATCATAACATGAAGGGTTTAAGGCAACCAAGGGCTCCTTAAGTACTTCTCTGCTTCCCAAATCATAAAATAATGCATCATCAAAATCTTGGAGAGGGAAACAACTCACTGTACTTACTTCTTCCTGTGTAGGAGCTTCGAATATTTGGATGACTTCATCAAATGAAGGAGCAATTACCAATGCCTTGTCCTTTAGCTCGTACAAGGATTTCCTTTCAACCTCATCCTCTGAATCATAGAATAAGGTATCATCAAAAACCTTAAAAGGAATGTGACTAACCTCATCCTCTTCTTTTTGTGTAGGGGGAATAATATCTTGGATGACTTCATCAATATTGACTTCTAGAACAATGGATTATTCTTTTTTGGATGAGGGGATTTTGGCTTCTACTTCTGTGGCTATGTCAAAATCTTCTTGGATTGTCCTTGGCTTCCTTATATCAAGTAAAAATTTTGATTGTCCAGAGAATGCCTTGGTGTAGAGAAAGGTAAGGAAACTACATGAATGATGATGGCTCACTGGGATCTGTTGTACTATCCTCTCAAATTTATCATGGAATTCTTGGACGGTTTCATTCTTAGCCTTTGTGAGGCAATTACGTTTCATTAGAAATATGTTGGGATTCACCTTAACCCGCCATATTCTTAGGAACACTTCCTCCAATTTATCCATAGATGTAATACTAGCGTTAGGGAGGTTATTATACCATCTCCAAGCATTATCATGAAGAGTGGCAAAGAAAATCTTCATTGCTAGATCTTCAGAATCATCACTAATAGGATGGAGTTGAAAGAAGGCCAAAAAGTTACTCATATGGTCTTCAACGTTTTCCTCATCAATCCCAATGAATCTTGGGAGCCATTTTTCATACCTCAGAGGAATTCATCATGGGTAACCTGAAATTTTACTCATGTCTAAGGGTTTAAAATTACCCAGGTCCCATTGAGAGGCCATGTTTGGTTTTTTCATTAGTGTATTCGCAAGATAATCCTTCTAGGGATCATCAAAAGGAAAAGAGGGGATCACTCTCAGTGGAGTCGCTAGGTAAGCTTTGTAAAATAAGGGCTTTTGAGGAAAGGCTTACTGAAAAGTGTCGTCTTTGAGGAGAATTGACTCAGTGTTCCCCGACAATGACACCAAAATGTTATTGCGCAATTTGTACTTGTCCTGAAGGGAAAGGATAAGGGAAGGAAAATTGGCGTAACAAGAGGTTATCCTATCACCGTCACCTTAATAAGATACCTCTTTCTATTTAGGGATGATAGTCCAGGGGAGATGTCCTGAGTGACTTGGGGGTTTGAGAAGGCAAAGGTTAAAGTGTCAATAAAAGGTATCCCCTCTCACAAGTCACATCAATCATAAAGTCCCAAATTTTTAATCAATGAAGCAATTATGTATTTATATGTACCTGCACAGAACAAAGCAACAAGAAAACAATATTTTTTGCAAGTACAATATGATGTTAGTGCTTCATAAAACCTCAGAATTGTTAATAAGAGAAATAAATTGATGCAATATGAAGAAAACATAATTTTATAACAACAATGTATACAAGATGATAGCTTCACAATAAATTCCTTAAAAGAGCTTCACAATGATAAAAAATAATAACCCAATAATAGCAATGTACTAGCACTTGTACGAAGCTAATTAGGCAGTGTAAAAATCAACTTTTGCAATTTCTTTTAAAGTGCCTTTACTGCTGTAATAGATGGATGTAGCTTAGTTTTGTAACAACAAACAGAAGGTTAGTGAAATAGTCGAATCTAGGGTTAGGAAAGGTTAGTAGGTTGCTTGAGGTAAAATATTTAACGGTTGGTTTCAGTAGTGCCTTTTAGGGCTAATGGAGTCACTTTGTAGCATAAAAATTGAAGGAAACAAATGATAATGTAAGAGCTAAGGAAAAATAAGGATGATGATTGAGTTGTTGGTAACCCAAGGCCTCAATCAACAAGCCTTAGAAGGAAAACAACTACTAGGAAGTAGGTAACCCTAGGCCCTAGTGAATTTCCTTCTTCTTTAGCTCAAGCTTGAAGAAAACAATGGCTTGATGAAGCAAATGACACTGGAGTGCTGCAATGGCAGGGCTCTAGTACAATTCTTCAAAGGTAGGGTTTCTAGCACAATCTAGTAGGTGAAAAGTTGTTAAGACAAATACAATAACACATGCTTGTTCTCCTAGGGTTTTAAACTAGCAATTTCATAATCTTGGAAAAAATGAAAAGTAAATGTACCATAACCATTCAAAGAAAAGAAGAATTTCAGAAATTCACTTACATTCACCATGAATAATCTAACAATTAGCCTAGTTGAAGACTTTCCACCAAGAAAAATGCCAAGAAATACCAAACTAAGCCTCCTCCAAGAAGTGCGCCTAAAATTTCAGCCAATAACCCTTAAGTAGGGCACAAATTTCAGACCTCACTTAGTGAGTGAATGAATGATCAAAAAATAAAAGTGGAAAAACTCTTACTTATACAATCACAATGACCTTTAATTACAAAATTAGGTCAAAAGGTCGACATGGCTAGTTTACATGAGAAAATCCAATTTTACATAAATTTGACAAATAAAATCCTAATTTGAGATTTTTAGGGTGACTTCATGCCCCTCCTAGGGTAATGTTAGCCTCTCTACTGGAACGCTAGCCCTCCAAATGAAACGTTGGGGCTCAAAACCCTTCAAGAAGTGCCACATGTGCCAACCCAAACCATCCTCAAGATGGACACCTCAACTAGGTGACGTCAAGGCTATGAATGATGACATCAAGTGATTTCAAGGGACAACATCATGGTGGGAGGGAAAGACCCCCCTGGGTCCAAGCCTTCCAGGCTGTCTCTGGTGGAATGTCCTCCTCTCTCTCCGACATAAGCCTTTGGTATATGTCTGCCCCTTGCTAGGGTCTCAACATCCATTTGGTGGGCCTTTATCCCTATGGAGGTCCGAGCTAATCATCTCCCCATGTGTACCTGTCTGTTGGGCATGGAACTGCAACAACAACAAGGATTCCCTCCATGGGATCATAAGTCACAGGGATCATAACAATGTAAATCACATATAATAATCAAGTTATCTAAACATTTGCATAAAACCCCCCTTTCTGAGACAAGTTCTCAAAGACGTTATGCTATTATACAAGATAGGTTTGAAGAGGGTTTCAGGATGTCCTATTGGGATAATTCTCCTTAGATGTGGGATGTCTCCAGGTGAAGACCAATCTAGGTCATGTAAGTGCATGAGATCATATGGGGATGTTTGGGAAAACGGGTATAGTGATGACAACAAAATGTATGGCTTGTGGGTGCCTTTGAAGAGGGTGAGATGCACCTTGTCATGGATGCAAATGTTTCAAAGCTCATTCAATGCCTTTTTAAATTTTTATCTTATTTATTTTTCTTTCAAGAGAATAGTTGGGGGACACTACCCTAGCGTGGTGACAATGTTACCCACAAGCATTTCACATAGATGAGAAGGTTGGATCGTGATGAGACCCCTTTATCTTAGCTATGCTGCCAAGAGACACTACCCTGGCATGGTGACCAACTGAATGGTAGTGTCATACCTCTACATTCCCTTGGACCTAATAGGTTGGCTTGTGATGAGGACCCCTATCCTCCAACTAGGTATTGAGTTTATTTATTTTATGGGCCCCTCCTTTTCTTGCTGAGAAGCCTTTTATTACTTTCTTGGGGATCCCTAGGAGAAAGAATATGAAAGTTTTGTTATTTTGGATTTTATCTTTTACCAATTAATCTTACCGTCTGGGCCTTTAGCCCGTTCTTCCCACAAGGATAGGTACAACTCTTTGTTAGATTTGCAAACCCAATGCCCAAACCAATGCAGGGGATGGATGAGAGGGAAGATGATGAAAAGTGATAAGTAAGGTGGGAATGGACGATGGCATTTCATGAACCCAACCGGTGGAAACTCACTCCAAAGGGAACCAACTTTATAGGGCATTTTGTCACCCCCCCCTAGGTATGGACAAGTAAAAAAGGAATAAAGTCCAAGCACACATCATTAATCATAAACAATTAATTGCACATATTCAAATGTTTTGAGAATCAGAGTGACACATACCATGATACCCAGACTCATTACCTCATGGAGAAAGACCTGTTGCTGCTAAAGGACTAGGACGATGGGATGGATGTTGCTACTACTGACATGATGGATGCACTAAAGAAGAAATATGGGCCCTCCAGGGCTAGGCTCAAGTCAATATGGCTCTCGGTACTCCATGTCTAGGACCTATGGGCCTCAAGACATAATCTCCTTATTTATCCCGATGCTAGGGGATAACATCTGGCTCCAACTCGGGGACATGTGCTCACCATAGAGCGCATGAGAACCTCAACATCTCTGGTATGACCTGTGTCCTAATAGATCTCAATAAAATTTATTAGTAATCATTTGGGGTGGTGGTATCACCCCTGGCTCATATATGGTACAGTAAAATGAAAGTAAGAAATAATATATACAAATGGAAATACAACTACTCTAGCATGAAATGAAGATGGTATATACAATGAATGCAAAATTCCTACCTACTTACCACTACTTACCTATTGGTCGAATGCTAGGTGTATTCAAATATCCAGTGAAACCATCCTAGCAATGTCTCATAATACCTGCCTCTGTGCTTCATCATAAACCAAAACAATGATAAGTCAAGCACAAAAATAACATGAGTTAAATAATGTATTGTATTATTGGAAATCGTAAAGTCTAGCTCATGGAGCCGGGTGGGAGGGACAAAATGGTGCCAAGTCATACTCTCAGGAAGGTAATCAATCCATCTCAGAAAGGGATCATGAAAAATCAAAGGTTCAATAGATTGACTCAAAGAGTTTGAAGGTTGGCTACCTCAGACGTCTTCACAATATAAGGCCTGGGAAGGGACTAGCAAGAACCTAGAGGATGACTGAAAAATCCTTAAGGGGAAGTTGGAAGACTGTGGTAATAAGCTTCTTCTTAAGGTACTCAACCTTCTCCTAAAATACAAAAGGAGGATTTTCCCTACATAAGACTTGGGATAAGGGACATTTTTCCAAACCATACCCTCAATGACATAGCGAGGTAAAGTAATCAAAGGGAGGTGGAAAATCATAAATCTTATCACAAGTATCCTGCTTCAGGAAAGAAACTTCCTCACTCTTATCAAGATCTGATAATAATGATGGTTGATAATTTTCTTCATAGAATAAATCTGAATGATCAAAGGAGTACTCGTCAAAATCCTCAAGGTATGACTAAAAATCATCCAGAGAGTATAGAACTAGGTCATCCTTTGGTGTTTGGAAAGTATTTGTAATTATATCATCTCCCTGTTGCCCAATGTCAGGATTAAGAGTAACTTGTTGTGATAATTGTAAAGGAAATACTTGGAAATGATTCTCAATGCCATAAGTGGGATCCATATCATAACCAATTAAATCCCATTTACGTCTCCCAACATGTATGAACTCGTCAATATTATTAACCAAGCTATTTTCTTCATTATAACATGAAGGTTTTAAGGAAACCAAGGGCTCCTTAAGTACTTATTTGCTTCCCAAATCATGAAATAATGCATCATCAAAATCTTGGAGAGGGAAACAACTCACCCTACTTACTTCTTCCTATGCAGGAGCTTCGAATATTTGGATGACTTCATCAAACGGAGGATCAATTACCAACGCCTTTTCCTCTAGCTCGTACAAGGATTCCCTTTCTACCTCATCCTTTGAATCATAGAATAAGGTATCATCAAAAACCTGAAAAGGAAAGTGACTAACCTCATCCTCTAAATCATAGAATAAGGTATTATCAAAAACCTGAAAAGAAAATTGACTAACCTCATCCTCTTATTTTTGTGCAGAGGGAATAAGATCTTGGACAACTTCATCAATCTTGACTTCTAGAACAATGGATTGTTCTTTTTTGGATGAGGGAATTTTGGATTCTACTTATGTGGATATGTCAAAATCTTCTTGTCCTTGGATTCCTTATATCAAATAAAAATTTTGATTGTCCAGAGAATGCCTTGGTTTAGAGAAAGGTAAGGAAACTACTTGAAGGATGATGGCTCACTAGGATCTGTTATACTATCCTTTCAAATTTATCATGGAATTCTTGGACAATTTCATTCTCAGCCTTTGTGAGGAAATCAAGTCTCATTAGAAATATGTTTGGATTCACCTTAACACTACATCTTCTGAGGAACACTCCCTCCAATTTATCCATAGATGTAATACTAGCGTTAGGGAGGTTATTATACCACCTCCAAGCATTATCATGAAGAGTGGCAGAGAAACGATTCATTTCCAGATCTACAACATCATCACTAACATGATGGAGTTGAAAGAAGGCCCAAATGTTACTCATATGGTCTTCAACGTTTTCCTCATCACTCCCAGTGAATCTTGGGAGCCATTTTTCATACCTCGGAAGCATTCGTCGTGGGTAACTCAAAATTTTACTCATGTCTAAGTGTTTAAAATTACCTGGGTCCCATTGAGAGGCCATGGTTGGGTTTTTCATTAGTGGAGGCACTTGATAATCCTTTTAGGGATCATCAAAAGGAAAAGAGGGGATAACCCTCAGTGGAGTCACCAGGTAAGCTTTGTAAAATAAGGGCTTTTGAGGAAAGGATTACCGAAAAGTGTCATCTTTGAGGAGAATTGACTCCGTGTTCCCCGGAAATGATGCTAATATGTTATTGTGCAATTTGTACTTGTCTCGAAGGGAAAGGCCATGGTTGGGTTTGTCATTAGTGGAGTCGCCATATAATCCTTCTAGGGATCATCAAAAGGAAAAGAGGGGATCACCCTTAGTGGAGTCACCAGGTAAGCTTTGTAAAATAAGGGCTTTTGAGGAAAGGATTACCGAAAAGTGTCATCTTTGAGGAAAATTGACTCAGTGTTCCCTAGAAATGGTGCTAATATGTTATCACACAATTTGTACTTGTCCCAAAGGGAAGGAAAATTGGCGTAACAGGAGGTTATCCTATCACTTCCACCTTAATAAGGCACCTCTTTCTATTTAGGAATGATAACCCAGGGGAGACGTCCCTGGTGACCTGGGGGTTTGAAAAGGAAAAGATTAAAGTGTTAATAACATGTATCCCCTCTCACAAGTCACACCGATCATAAATTCAAAATTTTTAATCAGTGAAGCAATGATGTGCTTAGATGTACTTGCCCATAACAAAGCAACAAGAAAGCAATATCTTTTTCAAGTACAATATGATGTTAGTGCTTCATAAAACCTTGGACTTGTCAATAAGAGAAATAAGTTGATGTAAGATGAAGAAAACAAAATTTTATAACAACAATGTATACAAGATGATAGATTCACAATAAATTCTTTAAAATAGCTTCACAACGATAAAAAATAATAACCCAATAATAGCAATGTACTAGCACTTGTCGGAAGCTAATTAGGCAGTGTAAAAATCAACTTTTGCAAATGATTTTAAAGTTCTTTTACTGATGTAATAGATGACTGTAGCTTAATTTTGTAACAACAACAAGAAGTTTAGTGAATTATTCTAATCTAGGGTTAGGAAAGGTTAGTAGGTTGCTTGAGGTAAAATATTTAAGGGTTGGTTTCATCAATCAATCAAATTCATGTTCTAAATTAGTGCCTTTTAGGGATAATGGAGTCATTTTGCAGCATCAAACTTGAAGGAAACAAGTGATAATGTAAGAGCTAAGGAAAAAGAAGGATGATAATTGAGGTGTTGGTAACCTAAGGCCTCAATCAACAAGCCTTAGAAGGAAAACGACTACTATGAAGTAGGTAACCCTAGGCCCTAGAGGTTTTCCTTCTTATTTAGCTCAAGATTGAAGCAAACAATGGATTGATAAAAAAAATGATACTAGAGTGCTGCAATGGCAGGTCTCTAACACAATGCTTCAAAGGTAGGGTGTCTAGCACAATCTAGTAGGTGAAAAGTTGTTAAGACAACGACAATAACATGTGCTTGTTCTCCTAGGGTTTTAAACTAGAAATTTCATAATCTTGGAAAAAATGCAAAGTAAATGTACCATAACCATTCAAAGCAAAGAAGGATTGCATAAATTCACTTACATTCACCAAGAATAATCTAGCAATTAGCCTAGTTGAAGACTTTCCACCAAGAAAAATTCCAAGAAACACCAAATTAAGCCTCCTCCAAGAAGTGCGCCTAAAATTTCATCCAATAACCCTGAAGTAGGGTGAAAATTTCAGACCTCACTTAGTGAGTGAATGAATGATCAAAAAGTAAAAGGTGAAAACCCTTACTTATACAATCACAATGACCTTTAATTACAAAATTAGGTCAAAAAGGCCGACATGGCCATTTTACATGAGAAAATCCAATTTTACATAAATTTGATAAATAAAACCCTAATTTGAGCTTTTTAGGGTGATTTCATGCCCCTCCTAGGGTGATATTAGCCTCTCTGCTAGAATGCTAGCCTTCCAAGTGAAACATTGGGGCTCAAAACCCCTCAGGAACTGCCACACGTGCCAACCCAAACCATGTAGAAATTTCGATACAAATTAATGCATTCTTGTGATTCTCCTGATATAACAATTTTCGTCACTTGTTAAATACAAAATCGCTTCTACTATTATTATTGCGGAAGCAATTAAACCACGATCACAACCACAATGCACAAAGTGAAATATCAATAACACACAACACAGAAGTTTTATCTGGAAAGCGTAAAGCTAAAAACCCCACTATCATATATTATGTATATCATGAATCATGAAACAATATCATACAAAACTCTAATCCAAGAGCTCTCAGTACAATACAATCGTCTCACACTGTCATACACAAATTAGCAAATACCTATGCCAATTACCATGTCCAGACAGCCTACCTCCTCTGCACAAACTCTGCAATCCGAATTCTCACAATGAATCGAATGAATACAATTGCCTCGTTTGCACATGCTCATAAGCATATCCTCTGCATGTGTGAACAAATCACAACTGATAGCCAACTGTCCCT
>JASDQU010379099.1:0-11265 GCA_032191745.1 Picea mariana | reverse complement strand
AAACAAAATAACATTACTAATCTAATATGCCCCAATTAAGGGGTAATGAGCCAATATTAGGGCTTAACAAGAAGGATCGCACATTTGATTGAAGAACAGGAGAACAGATCGAAGATATTTAACACTAGAGGCCCATATGTTGAAGCTGCAAGAGCATTAGAAGACTCTCAAATGACTAAAGTACCTATCCCAAGTAAAGAAGGAGTATTAACCTTGAATCCTAGGAAATAATCTCAACAGCGCGAAGTGACTATGTCCAAAGAAGATAAGAATCGGAATGGAAAAATACATACTGAGATGAAGCTCACTGGAAAGAAGGATAGAAAGCTAAGTAAGAAGAGGGATAAGATTGAAAAGTTATAGAATGTTTCAGAGGGAACTTAGAAAAAAGAAAATTTGTATAATTAGAGCTTCGTCGGGATCTCAGAACAGTGACACATGGCACTTCGCCATGGCGAAGCAATATAGTCATTGGAAATGATATATCCGTTCGACTGCCACTCCGAACGGATCAGAAAGAATTTATGGTTCACCACCAGAACATTGGACCATGCCATAACAGATAGAACAAGAGTTAATGAGGCTTCATACCCACTACAAGTGAATCGTTGCCAAGTTGCCTACTTATCCAGTCATGCCATGCACAGAGAACACTTTTTCTAACTAAGAGTTTGATCCCACAGACTAAGTGAATTGTATACAGTGATCATTGCACTCTTGTTGTTTATTCTAGTGCAGTGTCTGAGTTAATCGTGACCCCAATAATTTTTAATCCTGAGCGCATATGTCCGACGAGATCACCGCAGTTGAAGAATCAGTGACAGAAGTACTCCTCGACTTGATGACTGAAAGAGTCATGTCAGAGAGCGGATTGTCTACAGGTGTACAAGCATCATCAATGAGAGGATTGTTGGCCTCTCCGTCCACTGCCTGAGCCGGACCATCACGGCTAGTAGATGAAAAGTGAACCAAGCACAGGGATGATCTCGTGAATGCTAAATTGATCACGAGTATATTACCTACCTATCTACCACCTTTGAACGACGTGATAAATTGAGATAGTGTGCCCAGAGACTTTGTGTTTTTTAGTCACTGTGTACCTCCCGAAAGGGATACGCGCAGTTCACGCAAACCAAGATAAGATTGCAATGTTGAAGTTTAGTGACTTCAACCTCAGCGACAGGAAGGTCTACAGCATGCTCGCCCCACATAAGTACCTGACTAGAAAAAAGGGAAATAATTTGAAGATAATTCCCCAGTTGTGGACCATGAACCTCGCGCAGTCCACACTGCTCAACATCATGAAGATCTCGCACTTCAGAAAGAACCAAGAGGTGAATACATGTGTCAAGTTGTTGTTTTCCTATTATCATGGAGGTTATTTGTGGTTAAACCATCACATAACAGTTGATCCGATGTTGATCAATCAGATCACGGGCTTGAGTATGAAAGGACCTAACCCACAGGATTTATACCCAGGCTTGAGTATGAAAGACCGCAGATCACTCTCTTGCCCAGAGGATCAAGGATACTTATGATGATGTTGAGAAGGGCATGCGAGGATACAAGGTAGCTTCTATCCAAAGTGGTGCAGTGCGCCTCACCTGTCAACTGATTGTTGGGAAATTAGAACAAAAGAACCAACCCACCCAAGTCACCGGATTTGTAGTCGACCTCGCAGGGAAGTGCGCGAAGGGCCTACAAATGAATTGGGTGCAGTACCTAGTGAATCAATTAGAACTCGACTGCAGAGAAGCATAGGACCAAGGGTACAAATTTCATTTCAGCTGGCTATTGATCCTGATCACTTTCATTTCCTAGGAGATGTCAGAAGGTGCGACCTTCCTGGACATCGAGCCCTTTGAACCTCTGGCCGCGAAGTTTAGTACATTATGGTACTTGAGTGACATGAATAAGAAATGGCATTCAAATGTCATGTTCCATACATATTACAACCAGTTGAAGGTATCCATCCAGTTCGAGCCTCATATGACCCCGAATACACTCCACAGGTTTCAGCCTTTGATGAAGTTCAACGCTGATCGACATTTTATTTACATCACAGCATGCACAGATGGGCATAAGAAACAGTTCCAGTCCTACTAAAAACTGATGGAGGAAGAATTGGAAGAATTGGAAGAGATCACTAAGGAATGGTCGACAGAGCTCCTTATTCCAGCAAACCCTACAGAGATATTCGACATCGACAGTCCAAAAACTGCACAGGATACACCCGAACCTAGTACGACAAAGAAGCTTGAAGATGTTCAGGATTTAGATAGTACATATGTGAATATTGCTTCCATCTCACTGGGGAAAGGAGGTGATGGAAAAGAGATCGATGGCACAGAAGCCGAGTAAAAGAAAGGTGAGGTCACACCGCCTAGAGACGAGGAGGACCCCTCAAAGAAAAGGAAGGTTTCCCCTCCGAAACCATCCTCCCATAAGAAAGTGAAAGCAACCAAGACCAAGTTCTAGACTTTCCTCGCCCCAGATGACTTCAATTTCATTGTAGCAGCCCTGAATGATGCTTTGTTGGATATAGTAGAGAAGTAGGAGGCTAAGCAGGAGGAGATGTATAACCATATTGAGATTGAGCTCCAAGGGGTGCAGCAGGCACTACAGTCTAGCCACGCAGTCTCCACTGTGCCTCTGTCCATAGGAACACCAGAACTAGGAGATGAGCTAGCTCAACTCCACCGAATCGCTGATACAGTCGAAGCTCGCCTTCGACAAGCATAGGAAGAAACAGCACAAGCCACCCAGGCTTTGACACAAGTACAGGAAGTTCTTCTAGAGCAATGCAGTGCTGCAGAAAGGGAAAATATTTCTCTCCAATCAAAGTGGGATGAAGAAAAAGCACAGCTACAACAAAGCAAAGAACAATTGCTCATAAATCAACTCAAAGTAAAGGAAATGGTCAACAGAGCACTCTTCTCTGTGACAGATGTCGAAGTAAATACCTAAGAGCAAGTTCGACAACAGGTGGCACAACTTGAAGAAGTAATCTAGAAGCTATAGCAACGCATCACTGACTTAGATCTCCACGCAGTACCTGAAACTCCACAAGAGATAAGGGACCAAAGAGAAATAAATGCTTGCAGCGCAGTTGATAGACTAAAATCTCTTTCCCTAGAATGCAAGAAGTTGAGTAACCAGAGTGCCCAAACATACAAGAAACTCCCCGAGAATCCAAAGTTACAGGCATTGGAGTCGCAGCTCAAAGAAGCGAAGCAGCACATAGACACACTACAAGCACAGCTGAAGGCCCTGTCGCCTGTGGAAAGAATGAAGTGGTCTCAAGAGCAACGCACTGCCCAGCAACAGATCCATACTATTCAAAGAAAGGTTATGGAAGTAACCTCAACGACTCCAACCAGTGCAAGATAAGGCATGCCAACTGTTCACAGAGGTTGAAATATGAGGAGCAGAGCTAGAATAGGTTGTCATCGCATCCAAACAACACTTAGAAGGGCCCATGAATGACGCAGTGATCCAAGAGTTTACCGAGCAATAGGTTGTAGCACAGTAGCAGGTCGAAGCATCTCAAGCCAAGCTCGAGGCGTTCGAGGCAGAACTAGTCCATCCAGAGTGACTCGGGACGAGTCACATCTGAGTGTTGGGGGCTTGTTGTCCCTTGACCAAGTTTTGGGAGATTCTTGGTCATATTGACCTATTTTGGACTTCAACATCCTATCGAAGGAGGAGCACAAGACGAAGCGGAGATCACAGGATCTCGGCCCACTTTTGGGTCCTTTTTGGGTTTTTTGGATTATGTAATGGGATTGGGATGTCGACCCATGGGTTTACCCATGCTTAGGCCTATTTTGTATGTATAAATAGATGTCTAGGCAATGTAAGAAAGGGCATATTTGTGATCTAAGGAGGATCTAAGTGCTAGGTCTATGTGATGTGAATGTATGCTAAGTGAAATTGTGTCTTGTAAAGGCTTTGTGTGCACTTGCAGAGCTAAGTGCAAGTGGTTGTAATAGATGCAAGGAAGAATGATCTAGTGAGATGAAAAAATCTTTTGTCCTATGCAAAGAAGGGTTATGATGGCTCTATGCTTGTAACTGATTGAAGATGCTAATAAAGAAGAAGAGTTGGTGGACGTAGCCCCAGGGTGGGGGTGAACCACGTAAATATTGTGTTCTCTTTCTTTGTGCTTGTATTAATGTGTTTATGTCTCCTTTTGCTAAGTGATTTGAGATGATTAGATAGATCTTCCTATGCTTAGTGCCAATGATATGTGAGAATGTTAGATCTGATATATATGAATATGCTCAGTGCTTGATCTACTAGATCTGATCTATTTTACCTATGCTAAGTGCTTGAATACATTAGATCATAGTGAATGTTGTGAGGCTCTGTTTTATCAGGAAAGTGGATATTGATTTCATATTGAGGAACTGATGGTGCTAAGAGCTCTATTAAGTATTAGAATCATAGATCTGTGTCCCAACTAAGGTTGCAGACACTTGAATCTTGCAACCACCCCTACCTCTACCTCAGGAGAGACTTCATCTGCTTCGCAGGTGTTGTCGAAAGGGTCGGTAGTTAGGGTTTTGTTGGTGAGTTGTTGTAGCATTGAACCCTGGGTCTACCCCTATGCCAACAGTCACACACTTTTCATTTGGGTTGGACTTTTCCAAAACTATAAATTGTGTGATAACATAGATGAAAAACTATTTACTTTCTTCCTCATGACCATGTATCCCCTCAATGGATTAATTGGTCACACATTGCAATTATCCTAAGGAACCCCTGTCAAAGCACAATTAAAATAATCATTTTCCAAGAAAAACAAACATTATAGTAGACAATCCACAGTGACACAAGAGAATTGAGTTCCAAAATATGGCAGTATGATCTCACAAAGTTTCAACAACAACAAATGAGAGGAGGGGATAGACTTATATAGTTTGTATTGTAATGACTAGTTTCTACCTCCCTCATAAAATAATAATTTTCTTAGTTTGCTCATCCACAATTGGTTGGAGGCTAAACGATTAAACAATATTTTTTTATTACATAGCTCCATGATGAAAATGGGATAAAATCCATTTTTAGAATACTTGACCATTGAAAATTTCCACATGAGAGATTTGCTCCACCAAGAGAGAGGTCGTATAACCTTGAAAAGAGCTTGATTTGGTGGAGGAGATAAGTTACAATTTGACTATTTTAACTATTCAAATCCATAAATGAAGAGTTATGATTTTTCCCAAAGGGGAGGATTTAGTCATTTAGTGGTTAAATAAATCATTTTGCTTGTAAAGAGAGAAACTTTGACTTGTGAAAAATTCTCCAATGGCTAGTAGACCAAAATGTTCATCTTCCTTGACCATATAACTTGGGAAAAGTGCCCAATGATTTTATTAAAAGGATGGGAAAATTTTTCTTTGGGAGGAAATACCTCCTTTAATATTCCATCAATACAAAATGTGTAATATGGGTTTTGATCATTTTGAACCCATGTTGTATTTTTGCCTCCGGGGACCACTACCTTGGGATCTATGAACTACCTCAAAAGATGTGCAATGATGATAACTTTGTTAGACTTCCATGTTGAGAAAAAAAATGATAAATTCACCATGGGAAAGGGATTCCTACAGACTGAATAGAAAATAACCATGTGGGAAGACATAGGTGTGCATGAAATGGAATATACTAGGCCCCACAAACAACAATCATTCCTACATAAGACCCATGGCTCCACAAAACCATCTGTCCCGATAGATCCATTCCAAGTCCTCTAATCCTATATAGGAAAAGATATGTTGAGACAGGGACTAAGGGGACTGATCATGGTTAGACCAAGTCTGGGAATCGACTACAAAATCATCTGCTATGGTTTACATGTCTTTTGACTTTCATCCTTGGGCTTACAATGGTGTAGTCAAGTGAAAATATAGGGTACCTCCTGGAGAGGTAACAACTGGATCCAAATGTGGGACATGTGCTCTTCCTAAGAGGATGTGAGAACCCTATAATCATTTACCTGTAAACCTAAAACAATTTCACACAATTTTTATTAAATGCTAGGAGAGGGAAAAGGACACGAAGTGTTATCCCTTCCTAAAAACAAAAAATAAACCAAAACAAGAATGCATCTAATCTATGAAAATAGAATGATGAAAAGAAAGACTAAAATTAAAATCCAAGCTAAGCTCATAATAAAGAGCTTATTCAAAACTTGAAAGGAAATAACAGCAAAAATGAAAAGCATCTAAACTAAACTAAACTAAACCAATGCTCATAGTAGAGAGCTTATTCATCCTACATACTCCAATCAAGTAAAAATGATATGTTAGGTAAAATCATATAACCAATGAAACCAACATATAAACTCATTTTTACCTTGGGTTTTTCCTTTGTATTTAGTTTATAAGCAAGAGAGTGAAATTTCAAACATGTAGAAAGCACACATTGGAACTTTCCTCATAGCTTGGACTAGATCTGCAATGGAATCCTCATCCTATAGAAGAAAATCGAAGAAAAACCACGGTTCAATGGGTCTACTGCAAGCTTCTTCAATCCATAAGTCAACAAGGCTAATGTACTCGTCATTCTTATCTTCAACATTACACCACTTATCAACTCTACTCATCAAGTTATCAAGTAAACGAAGCTTCGATGGAGGATCTAGTTGGAACCTGCATGAAAATTGATGCTCTCCATGGATGTATCTAATCACATACCCACACATATGATGAGATAATAAATAATATATGAAGAAACAAAAAGGAAACTCACACCTTATGGTTGATTGGTGTGGCGTGAAAAGAGGACAACTCATGAAGTATGTCTAAAACTAAACATGATTTGGCCTTCCCACCAATGTGGCCCTTAAAGTCTCATCGTCAAATGGATATTTATACACTTGAGAGTTATTGATTAAGGATATCCATGATTGAAAATTTCTATTGAATATTGAATGTGGAAACTCCCATGCCACACATGCAAAGACACTTGTTCCTATAAAATTTCCAAACTTGGTTGCTCATATGGCCAAAACTCTACAATCTCATGCTCATCATTCATTGTATCATAAATGGGATCATAGACAAAATGATAGTAGCTAGCATCCCATTTGCATCTGTAGATCTTGAGAAATGTTGATGTTACGATAGTTGTGGGAGGTATTAACCTCCACGTGTAACCTTTGACTAGAATGGAATATTCTGGAAGCAATGGAAACCCTAAACAGATGTATGAAAACCCTAGAAGATAAGTCGGCCTACTAGAATAAATAATATTAGAATATCGTCTTCCAGAAAGACAAGTCGACTCCATAGGAAAAAGAAACAAAAAATATAATTACTAGAAAGTCAGGTTGGCCTAGCCAAAAAATTCATTGGATAGATTAATATAAATAGAGGATGTTTTATCTCATTTGTACACCCAGTCAGAGCGCAAGTCTTGTGGAGAATTTCAGTTGTAGCTACAACTGCAGCTGCAAGGAGGAATAAGGGCATATGTTCATCTCTTGGTCTTGGTCTCTCTCTAAGTGATATTCTTGGTAATACTCTTGGTGATATTCTTGCTAAGTATGGCGCAAGTTTGAGAGATTAGTGCAGTTGAAACTGCTACATTTGTCTGGTACTTGTTTTGTGGATATGGAGACTCTCTCTCTTGTGCGCTACCCTTAGAGAAGTAGCGCTCTAATTGTATTGAGTTGTTGTTGCATTTAGCAGCTAGGGTTTATTTCTTGGTTCTAGTATGGCTTTTTGGAATAATTTTGTCTAAGGTTAAGGTGCTCGGGGGTGGCTTCGTGCCTATGGATGGGCGACAATAGAGATATTGTCTATGGTGAAAATGAGCACATCAATTATTTTAACAGGTTATGGGCCCACACTATCTTCATACAGTCTAACCACTGGAAGGTAGATTGGGAAGTTCATTTTCAAGGTCGTTATAGTACCGGTTGTAGTTGCAGTTGTAGTTGTAGTCATGTTTTGCAGCGGAAATAAACCCTAACCCATTTGTTCGGGCACCTAAAATGAAGTGTTTGGCATATTTATTTGGCATCCTAATGCACCCTATCCTAGTGCACCTCTTGGCACCCTCACCTAGCAAAAATGTCAAGTTTGAGTTCTTGGTCAAAGTCAAAGCTTGATTGGTCAAAGTCAAATTCAAAGGTTGACTTCTGGTCAAATTGAATTTGTGGTCAAAGTTTAAATTTCAGAGTTTCTATCTTGTTTTAATCATTGAACCTTCTGATTCAGTTTCTAATCTCTTCTTGTCAAGATGGTGTCTAGTTTCATATTAGAAAGACAAGATGGACAATGCTACAAAGATTTCAAACGTATGCACTTGTATATGCTTTTCAAGTTATATCATCTAGCAAAGCATGAGTATGTTTGTAGGGAATGTACTAGATACCTTGTCTAGGAAATGATATTGGATTCAATAAATTCAAAGGAACAAGCGCACTCTCCATAGTAGTTGAGGCTTCAGGTTCTAGGTTTGATTAAATTGATAAGTTTCCAATTTGCACATATCAATATTGATAGTTGCTACATTACAAATTGTGAAAGCAGTCTTTGAAAGGTTCTATTACTGCTAGATGTAATGAATACTTGACAGCATGTGAATATTGTTTATATAGATACTTATTGTACTTGTTTGCAAAATTAAATAACATCTCCTCTAGAGAGATATTTCTTGTTTTCTCCCAGACAGTTCACCTTGATCATACTATGTTGATCATCATGAAATTGTTATTCATTCTTATTACCATATATATGTACTTATGAAAATGCTATTATACTGGAAATACTTTTATTGTTCTTATCTCGAGTAGGTTATCTTACAAGATTTCATGGAGGCTACCATGGAGATGTATTTGTTTGTTCCAAACAAGTTACTATGGAAGAATGATTGATCACAACACTAGAAGAGTGTTGAAGAATGTTGTTTGCTATTCTCCTTTTTTATTATTCTTGTTCCAGGCAGGTCACGGGTGATAACTCTAGGAGGGAGCTACAGTGACAGTTGCAACCATGGATCACATGACTTCATCAGTGGTGAAGCAGATGGTATCACCAAGTATCAATTATAAATGAAGTAGAGAAAGAAAGAAGTCAAAACCATATTCCAGTTACAGAACCTTCCACCTTTGAAGAAGCAGTCAAGCAGAAAGAATAGAAGGAATTTGTGATGGAAGAATATCAATCATGAAAAATGATGTATGGGAAATTGTGCCTAAACGGATTTACAAGATAAAATATTCAGTGGATAGAAGTATCGATAAATACAAGGAGAGATTTGTGGCTAGAGGATTCTCTTAGCAGGAGGGAGAAGATTATGATGAGACATTTTCTCTGGTTTCCAGATATACATCTATTAGATCCATCATATCTCTAGTAGCATCAATGGGTTGAAGTTTACATCAGATGGATGTAAATACCACCTTTCTTAATGGAGTGATTGATGAAGAAGTATACATAGAGAAACCTCAAAGTTTTGAGGTACACCCAAGAGAAACCCATGTATGCAAATTGAAGAAGACCTTGTATGGACTCAAGAAAGATACAAGAAATTGGTGCAGAGCCTCTCATTATTTAGTGTAAGGATATAGCCATTGAATTTTATATGAAGGATCTTGGTCTCATGCACTACTGTTTGGGATTAGAAGTATGGCAGAAGCATGGTGAAGTCTTCCTAGGAAAAGGGAAGTATATTTTAAAGATCCTTCAGAAGTTTGGGATGATGGATTGCAAATCCATGGAAACTCACATGGTAATTGATATGAGGAAGTTTAGAGACTTTTATTATGATCCAATAGACTTGTCCCTATACCGAAAGTTGATTGGCTCATTGTTTTATTTGGTAAATACTAGGTCAGACATTTTCCTTTTTGTGAACATGTTGAGCCAGTTCAAGGTGGAACCTAGACATGAGCACTGGATAGTTGCAAAGAATATCTTGAGATATCTTCATGGGATGATAACCTATGGTTTGAGATATGCCTCAAACAATGATGTACAGTTGCATGGATTTACTGATTCAAATTGGGCAAGGAGTACAAATGACAGAAAGAGTACTTATGGTATGTGTTTCAATATGGGATATGTTATGATATCATGGGCTAGCATAAAATAGAAGTCTGTTGAACTCAACACTGCAAAAGCAAATTATATTGCATCTTGTGATGCTTGTATGAAAGCAGTGTAGCTTTGTAAGTTGGTTTTTGGACTATTTGATCAGGTTTTGGATTCGACCGTGATATATTGTGATAACCATAGCTATCTAAAAATATCAGAGAACTCGATGTTCCATGACAGGTTGAAGAACATTGAGATCAAGTACAATTTTTTGTGTGATAAAGTCTAGAGGGGAGAAGTGGTTCACAAGTACATCTCCATTGATGAGCAGACTGCAGATATTTTGACGAAGCCTTCGTCCAAGATAAATTTTTCATACTTGAGGGACAAGTTGGGGCTCGTGGAGATTGTTCCCTTGGTTAAAAGGAAAGAGATGACTTCCTCAGTTGGGAGGGAGAACTGGTATGTGGCATCATGGACTGCTAGTGAGTTGCATATCTGTATCATGCTAGTACCACTTAGATATGGTCATACAACTTAGAGATAATGTTTGCATCATGCTAGATATGATCATGCTAGTACAACTCATATATGATACATATGGTTGGAGTTGTTGATACAGTGGCCTGAGGAGCATCGTGCTAGTACAACTTAGAGGTGGACATACGATTTAGATATTATGTATTGACATCATGCTAGTTATGTTCATGCTAGTAAAACTTAGAGACAATGTCGTTGAGCCGCATCATGCTATATATGGCCATGCGAGTACAACTTAGATATGACATACAACTTAGATATAATGTATTGACATCATGTTATATATGTCATGCTAGTACATCTTAGATATGACCATACAACTTAGAGATGATGCAGGTATGCTATATATGATCATGCAAGTACAACTTAGATGTGGAATACAGCTTAGATATGATGCATTGGCATCATGATAGATATGCCATGCTAGTACGGATTAGAGATGATCATACAACTTAGAGATGACACGGTGAGGCACTGATCTACATCATGCGAGTAAAACTTAGATGTGGCATACATCTTAGATATGATGCATTGGAATCATCCTAGATATGTCATGCTAGTAAGACTTAGATATGATGTAGATGATACTCCATATCATGCTAGTACAACTTAGATGTGATGCATTTGCATCACGCTAGTACGACTTATAGGTGATGTAGCTAATGACATTGTTGAT
>JASDQU010379098.1:0-11262 GCA_032191745.1 Picea mariana | reverse complement strand
CAAGAAATATTCATCTAGGATATTTTACCTGACAAATTCACTTTCCTTCATCTCATTATTTCACAATTAAGCATGGGTTCTCTTACTCCACAAAGCGTCTTCCCGTGAGGGCTTTCACCATAAGGGGACCACTTTGGAGTTCATCCATATTTACTTCTTATCAACCATGACACAACAATATGAGTCATATTTACATCAAACACTATTGGGTCCATTACCTAAACCTTTTTTCTATGGGTCTTTCTTCAAGGGTTGACATCAATGACAATCAACCTTAATCAACATCTTGGTGCTTCAAAAATCCCTGAAGTTCAGAGTAACAGAGAGAATCTCCACCATATGTCATTTGGGGATGCGTGGCAGGCGATCCATTACTTCAGAGGATAGCCACTTTGGAGAAAAGTAGAACGAGAACTCCTGAAGGCCCATAGGTCGGGGTTCACCCGAGCCATCGATCTTAGAGGACATGTGTCGGGAGATCTGACACTCCGTAAGGATTTCCCTTTAGAGGTTAGCGTTCATGAGTGCTATGGAATTCACCAAAGCGCGGAGTCATGAAGTAAGCATGGTCCATTGATCTTGAAAGAAAACGAGGATTGCTGATCCCCGTAAGCATACCCAAAATCCGCCGATTCGACAGTTCAGAAGATTTATGGTATCATAGGTTGAAAACGTCCGGAGCCTGAAGCTCCAAAGCACTGACACAAGCGCCTATTTTCTTGGCGTATATTCATAGCCACAAGTGTATGTGATTGTATCTGGAGGGAAGAGGTTAGGCTGATAATTCATTTTAGAAAGCCGAATGTTGAATTCCCCGTTAGTCTGTGAGTTAGCCGAGGACCAAGTCTAGTCGTTGGATTTGTTGGTGGATGGATTTATGTTATAGAATTAGGGACATTGGAAGTTACGAGATATCGGAGAACTTAGGGAGAAGCATATTTATTCAGACCCATGTGGAAGCCCCGCGGCCCCGACCAATGAACACCCAAGGAACTTGGGAGAGGTATATCTGCCAGCTTGGAGCTTGGTTTTGAGCATGGAGACCATGGATGAAAATCTCTGGATGAGCATAATGGGATAGAGACCCCAAATGGAGGATTTGATTTCTTAAGAAGAACAAAATTTCGATGCCCCACCCTGGGTGTGTTACAAATTGGTATTAGAGCATGATTACAACACTTGGCCTTCTTGGGCTCATGAACGAGTTGCTTAAAAACTATATTCAAAGGAATTTTAAGGGTGACACCCTATCTTACCTCTTTCCTAAAGAGTCTGGTTAAACTTTCTACTGTGTGTGTATTTAATAAATTTGAGCCGTGTGTTGTTCAAAAACTAATAGACTGTTAGCTAAAAGTCAGTGTTTTGTTAGCACTCAAGCAGTCAATAAATCACGGGAAAACTACAAGTATAAAGGATGGCGACAAACCATGAAGTGGGGGAGGGCTCCCACAATAGAGATGAAGAATCTGATGAAATAGGGTGGTGGAAACCCCTCTGGATCTGGCTGAAACTATAAGGAGCCTCATGGATGAATTACAGAGTTGCAAGATCGACAATGAGAGATTGATAAAAGAGAAAGAAAAACAAACATAAATTAATGCAGTCTTGCTGCAGAGCTTATATGACATACATAAGCAACTACAACATGGACCCTCAACCAGTCATGTGGACCGATGACATACAAAGAGAAGTCAAAGTCCACCTGAGATACAAAAACATGGTCCCATAAGTGGCCACACTAGGAGAAGTACCTCGAGGAAGGCCCAACTCGGAGGAAGGGGACACTCATCAGGAGAGTCCTCTGGAGAGGAAATAGGCAACTCCTAGGGATCTTCTAGTAGCAAAACTAACTCCTAGTCTCAAAAGAAAGGAAAGAAGTGAAAGCATTCTAAAATTCGTGATCATGAAGAGTTCAAGAAAGCTAGACCACCCTCTTTCGATGGAGAGATTAAGAAAGGGGAAGAGGTAGAAGCTTGGCTTCTTAGTTTAAAGAAGTACTTCAGAGTCCATGACTACTTTGAAAACTTGAAGGCTCGAATAACCATCTTCAACCTGAATGGAAAAGCTTCCATTTAGTGGGAAAACCTTAAGAATGTGAAAGGAATCCATGAAGAGGACTTATCAAGGAAACAATTTGAGAAACACTTAAAGAAGAAGTATCTATCAAAGAAATACTTTGATGGGAAGACTAAGGAGTTCTATGAACTCAAGCTGGGAAAACTCATCATAGAGGAATATGTCAATAAATTCCTTAAGCTGTTGAGGTATGTACCCTATATAAAAGATGAAAAGGTAAAAGTGCAATGATTTATCAGCGGGTTACCTCAGAACTACCAGAACATGATTGATTTTGACGAGCAAAAGAGCTTTGAAGACACTATCCGGAAGGCAAGGTATTCTTATGAACAACTCTAGAGTCAGACAGAACCCTGCGAGGATTGGAAGAAGAAGAGTAGTTTGAGATTCAAGAAGAAGGGGTTTAAATCCTCAATATTTAAGAACTATAGGAAGGATTCTAGGATGAGCCTTCCTACTCGAAGTGTGTATCAACAAAATTTCCCCTCCTAGAGTGGAAATAAACCTTTTGGATCAACCCCAAGAAAGACTGATAACCCAAAGAGAAAACCATTGAAATGTTGGGGTTGTGGAGAAGAACATCTGCTGAGGGATTTCCCACATAGACAACATAACAATACGGGAGTCTACAACATCCAAGAAGCTACCACAGTCAATGATGTGGCTAGGAGCATGCCACGAATTTATGCATATTTGGATAATAAACAATCTGACCACCAAGCTTCAATGGTGGAGATGGAAGGTATGATCGCCAATCGTCTAGTTTCTATTTTAAATGACCCTAGTTCTATTTTGAGTTATGTGGACCCTTAGACTATTGATAAGTGTAAACTGCAACCAATTATACATGTTAAGCCATGGTTGGTACAACTAGCCACTGGAAAAGTAGCAGAGGTCGTACAGCTTGCTAATTCATCATGGATGGATTACCCACCCAAGCGACCCTTAACATACTTCTCTTCCCTTAGGGTCTTATGAACTGTTGATTGGTATGGACTAGTTAGCTGCTTATAAAACTAAGTTGACCGTTACCATAAAACTTTCAAATGTGTAAATGAAGAAGGGAGAAAGATAAGCCTTCGAGGGATTCAAAAGTCTGTCTCAGTGAGACAAATATCAACCCTTCAAATGAAAAAGTATTGCAGAAAGGGATGTCCTCTATATACAATACAGGTGTTGGAATCTATTGAGGGTGACAAAACAAACCTAGAGGACCACCCCATCTTAGGAGAGTATAAAGACGTATTCCCAGAAGAGGTACCGGGTCTACCTCTGAGAAGAGACATTGACTTCTCGATAGAACTTGCACTAGGAGTAGTGCCAATGTTTAGGACACCCTATAGGATGAGTACACCTGATCTAGTTGAGATTAAGCTACAACTAAAGGAAATGATGGACAAAGGCTACATCCAACCCAGTGTGTCTCCATGGGGAGCACCAACCTTGTTTATGAAAAAGAAAGATGGCAGGCTCCGTCTGTGCATAGATTATAGACAACTCAATAAGACAACCATAAAGAACAAGTACCCCTTACCAAGAATCAATGACTCGCTCGACCAATTAGGGGGTGCTTCCATTTTCTCAAAGATTGACTTAAGGTATGAATACCATCAAGTTCGAATCAAGGATGAATACATCCACAAAAAAAACTTCAGGACAAGGTATGGTCACTATGAATTTGTGGTGGTGCCCTTTGGATTAACCAATGCCCCCACCACTTTTATGTGCTTGGTGAATAATGTACTCATCAAATTCCTAGACAAATTTGCATTGGTTTTCATTGATGATATCCTAATCTACTCCAAGAACAGAGAGAAGCATGAAGGACATCTTAGACTTGTACTTCAAGTGCTAAGAGAGCATTGACTCTACGCTAAGTTTAGAAAGTGTGACTTTTTCTAGAAGCAAGTCCATTACTTAGGCCATGTTATTTCTAAAGAAGGAGTGGTATTAGACCTCGACAAGATCAAATATATTATGGAATGGCCTACCCCCAAAGGATGTATCTGATATAAGATCCTTTATGGGCTTAGCAGGATATTATAAAAGGTTTATAAAAGGATTTTCCAAGATTGGTTGTCCAATCATTGCCCTTCAAAAAAACAGGGTTAAATTCACTTGGACATTAAAATGTGAAGAAATATTTCAGGAACTGAAATACCTTCTGACCCATGTGCCTTTGATGAATATTGTAGACCCTGATGATAACTTCCTCATGTGCACAGATGCCTACAAGGAAGGACTCAGAGGAGTCCTTATGATAGAAGGGCATTTAATTTGTTATGAATCTAGAAAATTGAATGAGCATGAAATCAATTATCTGATCCATGATATAGAGTTGGCTTCCATAGTGCACACTTTAAAAATGTGGAAGAATTACCTCATGGTTAGGACATTTTTACTTATGATAGACCATTGTGGGTTGAGGCACTTGTTTGATCAACCAAAACTCAATGCCAATAAAGCTAGGTGGATGGATCTCCTTAGTGAGTTTGATTTCGAAATTAAACACATCAAAGGAAAGGAAAATAGGGTGGTTGATGCCCTTAACAGAAGTGTGAAAATGATTCACCCGACAATGGTGAGCACTTGTGAAACAAATTTCAGGGAAAGAGTCAGGAATGCACAAGAAACATATGCATTCTTTAAGACCGTGACCTCATACCTAAGGCAAGAACCTACAGGGCTAAAGTATGAAGGCTATCAGATGCTCGATGAAGGTCTGTTGACCTACAAAAACATATTGTATATTCCAAGTTGTGACAACTTGAAGAGGTTCATAATGGACGAACTACACAAGAGACCATATACGAGTCATCCATGTTATCAGAAAAATGATTACGACCACTAGAAAACAATTCTATTGGTCTAGATTGAAAAAGGACATAGCTGATTATTTAGCTAAGTGTCTATAATTCTAGCAAGTTAAGGCATAACACCAACACCCAACAGGGTTGTTGCAACCTCTACCAATTCCAGAATGGAAATGGGAAACCATCTCCATGGATTTCATCACCAAATTACCAAAATAAGCCAAGCAAAATGATGCCATCATGGTGGTGGTGGAAAAATTGAGCAAGTCCACTCACTGCGTTCCTGTCAAATAAACTTGCAAGGTGATAGATATTGCCAACATATTCATGAAGGAGATATTCAGATTGCATGGCATGCCTTGGGAGATTGTATTTGACAGAGACACAAAATTCACTTCAAGCTTTAGGAAATCCTTGATGGCTGGTTTTGAGACTAAATTGTTATTTAACACAACCTATCACCCTCAAACTGATGGACATACAGAAAGAGTAAACCATATATTAGAAGACATGTTAAGGATGCATGTAATGCATCAACCTAAGAAGTGGGAAGACTACCTTCCATTGGTATAATTTTCCTACAACAACGATTATCAAGAGTCACTAAAGATGAGCCCTTTTGAATCCCTCTATGGTATACAGTGCAAGTCTCCAATCAGTTGGAGTAATCCAGTGGATGGAATTACAATCAAACCCGACATACTGAAATAAATGGAACAACAAGTGATTCAGATAAAGAAAATTCTGAATATTTCTCAGGATAAACAAAAGAGTAATGCCGACAGAAAGAGAAATCCTAGAGAGTTCAAGATAGGAGATCATGTCTATCTCAGAGTTAGGCCCATGAAGAGTTCCCTGAGAATGGGAGCTTGTGCCAAGTTGGCACCTCAGTATTGTGGACCCTTTGAAGTCTTAGATAGAGTGGGACCTGTAGCCTATAGGCTGGCACTCCCTCCCATAGTAAAGGCACATGATGTTTTCCATGTTTCATTATTGAAGAAATATGTACATGATTCTAATCATATAATTGACTTGTTTGTGATTCAGGTGGAGCCGAAGAGAGAATTCCTGCCAGAAACTCAATGCATACTAGACAGGAGGGAAACCCCACTCAGGAACTGAACCATTGCACAGGTCAAGGTGTAGTGGAAACACTTTGGCTCAGATGAGGCTAAGTGAGAAATGGAGGATGCCATGAGACATGCATATCCATTTTTGTTCACTTCTTTATATACATAGCATGTTGACAGATAGAACATCGAGGACGATGTTCCTTTAAGGGGGAGCGAATTTTAACACCCCTATTTCCCCCTATTTGTAAATATAATTATATGGGCCAAGGGACTATGGAAAACTCAATATGTGTGAATGTTTGATTTAATGGACCTTTGTATAAAAGGTCAATGAATGTAAATTTTGTTATTTACTAGAAAATGGATAAGTGTTGCATGACTGATGGAAAGGGGATGTGCTAAGAGAGACCACAAATGCTATGAAAGAGAGGGTGAAGGGGACCAAGAATGGTTGCGTTAACCTCCACCAAACCAATACCTTACTGGATTTAATTGCTCAGAACCAGAATAGACCTTTGACCTAGAAATGAATTACAATCAGGCTGGTAGGTGGGAAGACCTCCTCAAGAGTTAATGAGGGGATGGGGCATATAACCCATCTATAAGGATTTCATACATGAGCACAGATTGTGAATTCTATCCACACACAATCTTGCTAAGGAAGGAAAGAAAGGAGGGTGTGGTGGGCATAGGAAGACCTCCGAAGAGTGAAGAGATGAGAGACTAAGCCCTCGGGTTCAAGGAATAAATAAGGGATGAGCGTGTTTTGGTCACATGAAATGGATAGAAGGGTCATGATACAAGATGATAAATGAGGTTGGTCCTCCTTGATTGGTATTGTGTAAAACGTTGCCAAGATCCCGCGGGAGGATGAGACTAAACTCTGTCCTTACTATCGCTGAGCTGAAAGAAAAGATTCTATCACAGAGCATCGTGGTCTATCTCGAGGGTGGCTAGTGGTAAATCTGTTAGGAGTGACTGAGCCTATGGTTGGGTGGAAACGAGCACCTCTTTTAACAGTTGCTTCACATTATCTGGTTCTAATAAGTGTTTTCATACTCTATACATAGAATTGGGAATAATGGATGCATGCATGTATTTATATATCTATAAATGGTTTCTGTATTGAAATGGTTAAGTTATGTGTATGCGTTTGCTTCCTTGAGAGTCTTATGCTTCTGATTTATTTTCCATATGCTCCAGTTTAACCATCGAAGGTGTTTTTCCCAATGAATTACCTCACAGTTCTAGAGTTGGAGCAAGCCTCTTGACACTGCTACCGTCTCGGTAATTCCAAGATATTTTCCCCGCCTTCCTTCAAAACTTAAAGTTTTGCAAACTAGGAAGGTGCTTCCTTCAAACCAGTAGTCTAAGAGACCTTAGGCTTGCGCCCATAGCCTTAACCTAATATTGGCTAAGAGTAGAGATTATAGCCCGAGATTCATTAGATCATCCATACAACCAGGGTCTAGGAACCCTGCACTAAGCCCGAAAGGAGCTAGCTCTTGATGGTTTTAGAGCTTTAAGAGCTCGAAGATTTGGGATGTCAAACTTCACGAATGTCAAATTTACCAAAATGTCAGAGTCATGAAAGGTTGCGAGTCATTTATCTGGGGAGTCCATTGGGGCCCCTTCTCGACCGTTCAATCATATAGTGGAAGGTTTCGCACGTGGTAGTTCGACAGAATCCTGCCTCGAGAAAACAGAGTGGCAGTGAAGCCAAAAATTCTAAAGTCCAAAGCTGCGAGGTGACCAAGACCGTTGATCAGAGGAGCCTTTGGGTTCCTTCCTAGCCGTCAAATTTGGGCTATGGTCAGCCTGGCGCTGACCAAACTTGGGAGAAAAGAGGAGTCTACACCACCAAACCCCAAACACCGAACTCCCGAAGTAACAAGAGCCATAGATCCATGGATATACGTGGCCAGATCTCAACTGTGATATCTGAGGGATGTTGGAAGGCTTTCAGTTCAGTGTGACGTGGCATAGTGACGTCACCCATGAACACGTGGACCCTAGTTTGAAGTGCCACATGTTACCCATATTCGTACGTATCACATACCCGATAGATCCTTTGAAACGTGACATGTGTCATCTAGGATGAGGGCATGTGTCGCCCTTGACCCTTCTATGTGTCAGCCCCTGGTACGTGCCCACCTAACCAAAGTGGTTGGTGAAGTGACCAGAACTTCGGGATTCCATCCTAGCCATTGACACAGGGAGACACTTGGCATCAGATCCTCTACTTTGGAGGAGATTCACTCTGTAGGACTTGAATCTTAGTGCTTTGAAAATCCTCAAAGTTCGGAGTAACAAAGAGAATCTCAACTGTCCTTCATTTGGGGATGTGTGGCAGACAATCTGTTAATTCAGAGGATAGCCACTTTGGAGAAAAGTGGAAGGAGAACTCCCAAAGGCTCGGAGGTCAGGGTTCACCTGAGTCGTCGATCTCAGAGGACAGATGTCTAGAGATCTGAAACTTCAGAAGGATTTCCCTTCAGAGGTTAGCGTTCGTGAGTGCTTTGGAATTCGCCAAAGCACAGAGTCCTGAAGTAAGTGTGGTCCATTGATCTTGAAAGAAAACAGGGACCGTTGATCCCTGTAAGCATACCCAAAATTCATGGATTCGACAGTTCGAAAGATTTATGGTGTCCTAGGTTGAAAATTTCTGGAGCCCGAAGCTCTGAAGCACCGACACATGTGCCTGTTGTCTTGGCATCTGTTCATTTTCATAGTCGTATGCGATTGTAGCTGGAGGGAAGAGGCTAGGCCAAGAATTGAATTCAGAAGGCCGAAAGCTGAATTCCCCATTAGTCTGTGAGTTAGCCGAGGACCAAGTCCAATCGTTGGATTTGTTGGTGGATGGATTAATGCCATAGAATTAGGGATGCTGGAAGTTATGGGATATCAGAGAACTCAAGGAGAAGAATATTGAGTCATACCCACATGGACGTCTTGTGGCCCTGACCAATGAACACCCGAGGAGAGGTATATATACCAGCTTAGAGCTTGGTTTTGAGCATGGAGACTGTGGCTGAAAATCTCTGGACGAACAGAATGGGATATAGACACTGAATGGAGGATTTGATTTCTTAAGAAGAATGAAATTTTGACACCCCACCCTGGGTGTGTTACACCCTACTCCATCCTATGCAACATCCATCTTTATATATCTATATCTTCTTTGTCACTTCCATCCCTTATTACAAATGTAATTATGGTGTGTGGGAAGCCAACTCCATACTATTATCATACAAGGGATGTTTCCATAATGAATAGGGACTTTTCCCACCATGATAGGCAAGTTAGGAAATCCTTTTTACATGCCAACCTTTATATATTCCCTCAATCAAACATGCTTTCCCATACTACCTACAAAGGAATGATATAGTGAAACAATCTCTCTATCGTTAATCAAGTCACTAAAAGTTCCATCATATTATATAGTGAAGTCCATAGTTTTTTAAATATTATATTGATACTCATACAATGGCTGGAGGAATAACCTCTCTTTGTATGTGGCCTCGTACGACTATTGGGTTGGTAATTCCTATTTCCTAAACATACATAGATAAGGAAGTAAACTAACTCTCTTAAGTGATAATTAGATATAGGTGTGAAACCCTTTTAGGAGTTACTAGAACATAATTTATTTATAATAAACATGTCTCTTTAACCTTGATCATAGCTCCCTTTACAATATTATGGTTGGATCATCGTTCCTAAACTCATACAATAGTGATGGCTACACTGCTGCCTGTACTATACATAAAGACAAATTTATGGCCATATAAGAGCTCTCAATACCGGTCTTAGTGTAAACATTGAATTGATCCTAAACTTGAATGCTCTCTTACATAAAGATAAAGTGCCCTAAATAAGGATTTCCCATCAATGCAAGCAAGTTGGTTTTCTAGACCCATGTATTGTGATACTTATTGTGTCGGTGTTTACCTTACTATATGCTTCTTGGGATGGATACTTCTTCGTACAATTTTAGGTTGGTACAAGTCCTCCATGCTTATTAGTCCCCGTCGAAGGCTTGAGACTCTAACAATCATTTTTGCGTTGATTACATTTTTCTTTTTGCATTGACCAAAAAATTAGTGGTTTTTTCCAAAGTTAAACTTTACTAGGAGCAATCTAATTTTTCTTCCTATGTTGTGATTGGTCCTTCATAACAACATCTTATTTTCAGTTCGGTGGGGGGGATTGAATATGGAATTTTATTATGCAGGTTTGGTGGATGGTTGGAATGGATGGATGTATGATTCTCAAAGTTTAAAGACCATCACAGTTTACGAAGCTTGCTACAGTGTCAACTAGCAATTGGTAGCATTTAAAGAAGTGAGACAGACAATATGCATATACATATTGTGTTTTGATTGTTCATAATTTTAGTACGATTCGTAAGTTTTGAAAGTATTTATGTGTACTGCTTGACTTGATTCTCTACAATAGATTTCATGAATTACAAGGAGCTTTAGTTGAACAATTTTGCTCTAATTAATTGTTGAATTCTTTGGTTTTGATCACAATATACTAATATATAAGAGAGGAAGGCAAGGTTGTTTCGAAAGTTATGGGTGTTGCGGTTGGTGACTTGGAAGAGATCTAGATTTTTGGGCTTGTACAAATCTATGAGAGTGGGTAAGAAGTCTTGTGCATCTAGTATCTTTCTTCTAACCAATTGTATTTTAGACAATTACAATTAGTTTCCGTAGTTGTTGTTTGATAGAGTTTGCTTTGTGCATAGTGTAGTTAGCTCTATTGTATTGCTGGTTTTTCTAGAAGCAAGTCAAGTTGGGCGGGGGATGTTACAAAGACTGTGTAGGGAGAAAATAGTCAGAGGTGAGTAGGGAGAGAGGGTTCAATTTTTTGAGGTTGTATCGTTTACTCTTTTTTTTTGGGTTGCTTAATGCGTTTATCTACTATTTCATCTATTATGGTTCAGATAGACATAGTTTTTCTGTATTTGTAAGTGCTAGGAGTGGCGAGTTCTATGAGTTCTAATTTTGGGGATGTGGAAATGTGCGTCAGAGTGTAAGAAATCCTCTACATTGTATGCTATATGCCAACAAAAATTAGGTCATTATTCTTATTTTTCATTTCCCTGTTATTGACTTGTATTTTTCATCTTGTTTTGCAGTTGATTGATGTTATGGAGATTATATGGGTATAAATTTAGGGAGCGGTGCATTATTTTGCATGTTCTGTGGAGCAATGCTGTTTTTAGGTTGGCTGCATTTTAATATGGCATTGGGTATTGTTTGGTTCATTCATTGTACTCTGTTGCATCTGTT
>JASDQU010379092.1:0-11262 GCA_032191745.1 Picea mariana | reverse complement strand
AACATATCACCCAGAGACAAACGGAAAAACATAATGAACAAACCATATTTTGGAGGATATGTTGCATATGTATGTAATTGACCAACAAAAAAATTGGGAATATTTCTTGCCACTAGTAGAGTTTGCATACAACAACAGCTATCATAGTACGATTAAGATGACCCCGTTTGAGTTTATTTACAGATGACCATGTCAAACACCGTTGAGTTTGGATCGAATTGAGGACAAGGTCCTGGTAGGACCAGAATTGATTCAAGAAATGGAAGAATAGATGTAATCGATAAGACAAAGGACTAAAGAAGCACATGATCAACAAAAGAGCTATGTTGATGCGCATTGAATTGACCGCAGTTATGAAGTTGGCGACCGAGTTTTCTTGCGGGTAAAATAACACAAGAGTTTGATAAAGTTTGGAAAGGGTTCTAAACTCTCTCCCAGGTTTGTGGGACCTTTCAAAGTTATGAAAACAAAATGACTCATGGCTTATCGACTAGCCTTGCCTGATTCTTTGAGGTGTATGCATGATGTATTTCATGTATCTATTTTGAGAAATTTTATTAGTGATCCTTCAGATGTTATTGACATGATTTATTTATAGGTGTCGGTCGAGGGTGCTCTCATGGCAGAGCCAATCCACATTCTGTACCATCACACTCGACAGTTATGGCGTCGAATAGTCGATCAAGTCAAGGTCCAATGGGAAAACTATAGTCCACACTCAACTACCTGAGAGGATGCATCTGAGATGCGTCAATAATTTCCTTACTTGTTTGGTAGATTAGACATATATCTATGTCAGATACATTTATTTACTTTCATTTATATACTATACGAACTTCAAGACAAAGTTTAAAACAAGAGGGTGAGTATGTAACACCCCGCTCTACTGATCACACATTTATTGACATATTATTTGAGGACACTTGCATGCAAGTGATCCGGTTATGATATTATGATTCATTTCGATTATGGGTTATATATGATGATGATGTTGTGTTGTGAATTATTTTTAAATTGATGTATATATATATTGGCAGATGCTATTGACGAATTTTTCCTAAGTCTGCAGGGCACATGACATGTTATGGATGTTGATGGCATCGATGAACTTCCTTGGACTCCATATCGAGTCTAGGAGTGGATTGTATTTGTTTGAGTATTTTATTTTACACACACATGACACATTATTGATATCAATATGATTTACTTATATGGATTATTGATAGTGGTTTTGTGAGTGGATGTAGGATTGAAGATTCTTGCTAATCCGACTCACATAAGGAGTAGAGGGGCCATGCATAGAAACCAAACATTGAATAATAGGTGTGGCAACATCCCTATCATAGCCTACTAACACTCCCACCGTGGCCGAATGGTAGGTTAATGATTATCTAGTTCGAGAGGTCCATGATGTCGTGAGGGAAGAATGAGACAGTCACTCACAAAGATTGTAAGGAGTGCGCAATAAGGCAAATTCCTTATTCCTTAGAATCCCTTAGTCTCTCACAAGGTCGACCAAATGGAGTGTTGACTCCAAGGGTCGGACAAAATTCCAAATTCAGTCAAAGGAGAGTGGTACCCTTGGAGTAAAAAGGTGCGTCTGGAAGGGCACGCCATGTAATTAAAAAATTGAGTCAATAAATCTAGGTAACCTAGAAAACATTGAAATGATTAGACCTTGTTGGATTAAAAAAAATAATTAAATCGAGAAATTATTAATTATAAATCCCAATAAAATTCTAAGCCTAAGTCTAAAACTAAGTCTAAGTCTAAATTTAATTAACTCTATTCTACCATGCAAATCAAGTAAATTTTTTGGAATTGTGATTTCTTTTTCTTTTAATCACATTGGTGAATTAAATTTACACGATTATCAGAGAACTTGGGGGAAACTGGGATACATTTCTTAGATACAAATGGAGGGACTGGTATTAAGTTTGTTCGTTTACAATACTAATCAACAAAGAGTTTTAATTAATAAGTAGAAGAATAAAAATTTAGTGTATATGCGAACCCTCTTTATCCATGATCCTGAATCCTGACTTAGTCATTTGTCAATATAACATTTTGGAAGTACTGGACAACAATTTCTATTTATTATTCTTTTCTTTGACAATTATTGGTGCTAATCCTCTATGTTGGAACTTGGATTTCCACAGATTAACGATTATGTAGATTCGGTCGAACCCTTCCTCATTTCTATTCGAATTCTTTGGAGGTACGCTTTGTCTCCTATTAAATTTATATTGAAAGTAACACTAAGAGATTGATTAGAGATCGGATTTTGCAACCCTTTAATTACCTTGAAGGTTTTGAACTACGTTGGGTTTTATGTTAAGAGCATCGGTAACACATCATGTTGTTCTCAACCTGCTATAGTCACCACTCCCTTTATTTCTATTTTTTCCTTAACTTGAAGTCTATATAAGATTTCGCTTTTGCAATTTATCTCCCTCATAATCCTTGAAGAGCTATGGGTATCGTAGATAGTTACACTATTGATGGGGTAAGCCTTGGATCCTTAAATTTGAAACGTATGATGATTATTACATTTTGTCTTACTGAATTTCTGGAATAACTAATACATATTAAATCCATTTTATTTTTTCAAATGTACGTTTATGATTGGGTCTTTTCCAAGGAATTTTCCGTCTCTTAAATTAGACCCATTAAAACCTACCACACCTTAATTTGTTAAGAGGAGGTTTTTTCTCTTAGTAAAACATTTTATTATTGTTAGGGTGCGAGTTCTCTTGTTGAACAAGATGCGATAAATAAAGAGTTACCATGAGTACCTTGAATTTCAATGATAATTTTTTCTAGGGTTAAAACTTCAATCAGACTTATAGATTAAGTTGCTCGTTAATGTAAAGGAAGTGAAATACTAATCCTTACACCAGTACGAATATTTGTGTTGTTCTGTAACTTGTTGAGTTAGATCTGATTAATTGATAGGGACTAACTGTAAACTAGAAGTAAAACCTTAGTGGCATACAAATATTTCGATGCCCAATGGCACTATGTAGTACTCAAGGGAAAATGACAATTGATATTTGTTGCCTTTGTTCTTATGTATTTCTTAAGCTTACACCTTACATGTGTTATAACCTACTAGCTCTAAGATTTTTTAGTATAAGTTGAATTATAGTTTAAAGAGACCGAATATGCATATGGTTGGTCAATTAGTTTAAAAATTTAATTAATAACAAAATTTGCATGGAATTTAAAGTTATTTCCTTGACATGTCAATCCTTAATTTAATTACCAATTGATGGATTGACCTCAAAATCTTTATTTTTCTAGTTTAAACTAATAAGTAATTCACAACGACATAACGTATTTTTATCGATATAATAGTATGAAATTATGGATTAATATTGAATTTGCTTAATGAAAATTTTCTCTATGTTATGTACTTGTCATTTTTTCATAACTTAATGACTAGTAACCATAATGAAATTACACTTATGTTATTACTAATTGCGCAACAATTAATAATGTTATGAATGTGTGTGAGCTTGTTATGCTAATTGATGATTATTACCATGATGATTAGTTATGTGATGTTAAGTTACATTGTTTCAAAAAAAAAATAGACAACCAACTATTCTATTATTCATCGATGTTTGGTTACTGGAAGGTTGTTAAAGTTGATTATGTGTCTTGGAGGTCCCTAGGTTGGGTAGGTAGATATTCCTTGTTATCTTTATGTGATATGGTTTATCTTGAAATTTGTGATGTGGTATTTGGGTTGTTGTTGTGTAATGATGAGATGAGATTTGAATGTAATTGATGTCATAATGGAGGGGATGTTATTGCTACACATACAAGTCATCTTGGATATTAAGAAAAGATATTAGCATTACTCATTAAGTCCCATCCAAAAAAACATTCATTAGAAAACATGCAAAATATCCACAATTACTATTAAATATGGTCAATTAAAGTTAGTTTATAGGTGCACTATGGTCAAAATTATGTCTATGATGGCCTTTTATATAGGAAATATTGGGGCCAAACAATATGTACACTATCAATTTTTGTTTAAATAGAATAACAAACCTTAATATATTTAACCATTTCTCTAAAGAATCTACATCTTTATAGCTTTCAAATAAAGGAATGCAAATGTTAAATTGTACCTTGAAGGATATCATATCATTGAAATTATTTCTTGTTGTAGGTGTCTTTTTCATCATTGGTGAAAGTGTTCTTACATAATCTCAATTAGTTTGAGACCTAACTCCCCATACTGTAACCTTGTTGGGGACATGCACGAAGAAACAACAAAGAGAAAATTGCTCTGATACCATTGCTTTTGATTATGTAGATATTCGAATGAAGGTAGAAATAGATATGGAAATGCATAGAGATATTACAATTAGAAAAACAATACAATGAAACCCAAATTCTATTAATGAATTAAACAGAAGAAAACAAAAAAACTATAAAATGCAAAGCAATACAAACTAGTTATAATTGTGGTAGCTTATCTCTTAAGAGAGACATGTTGGCTATGCTCATTAACAAGAAGGGATTGAAAGAAGAAAACAAATATATTTTAAAATAAATTATGATTTTTTAGCATGAAAAAATATTAAATATCCAAAACCCTAACCTTAAAAAAATGTGTGGAAAAAGGAATGCAGGCCTTGGGGATGCTAGTTAATATGTTAACTACCTAGGGCCACACATTTTCCATATATGATCTCTTTAGGGAATTTATTGGATTGTTATGAATATTAATCCGTTCTCTACATGTTTGGAAACCAACACAATCAAAGATTGGGTGCCCTATTTCAACTGCCAAACACACAAGGGAAATGCTTGTAAAATGCACCAAAAGTTTGGGACTTTAAAAACTATAGTATAGATACCAAGATGTGGAATCATTATGAATTAGTGGAATAGGTGGATGGCTAATAGTATTTACCTAGATCAACATAACTCATTTTTTGAAAGAAATTTATTGGGATGGGTTTGTCTAATAGAGTTTAAAATATTTATTTGGGCACGAAGAGTGACTTTTGTCCTCTAGAGTGCTAGAAAGCATATTGGTTATATATTTTAATTTCTTCAAATAGTGAATATATACAATAAAAAAGTGGACATATAAATGCTTGATATACTACTCTCAAGTAATCCTTTTTAGATTACCGATTTTTATTTTTATTTATGATAATAATAATGATTACCATCCAATAAAGACATATTTTGGTTTATTAAACCTTGAGAAAATAAAAATAGAAATTAAATTAATATGTTTTAACATATTATTTCTATGATTGAAGAGAATGTTTCCAATATATCTTTTATTTTCATGAGTTAATATGTTATGAAGATTCCTAATGCTACATATGGCTTGAAATAATAACACATCTCATCTAAAATAAGTTGTTATAATTTTATTTATTTTTTAAATGTTATATTGGATCTACTTATGCCACTTTTGATTTCATCCATAAGAAACAAACATTGCACATTTTTCTAAATTAGGTTGTAGAACACACCTCACTTAAATGAGTGATTTTGTTAAATGATTCTATATTATAATTTAGAAAACTCAATGTAATGAATGTATTAATTGACTAGTTTGGATTCAACAATTTCTCAGAAGGTTTGATTTTACCTGATATCCAACTACAAATCTTTGGCATGATAGTAAAAGTTCATCCACGTTGCACACATTCTAGTTGACCATGAGCGCACCAAACAAATTGAGGTCCATGTACACTACATATAAAAATTCACTCATGATCAAGAGTTTAATGTGCAATTTTATCATTCATAAAATTAAATCATAAATATTTTTACCAAGCCACTTATCGAATCCAAGTTCCTTCATTTTCGATCCTTGATAGGGATGAAGGAAGGTGTCTTTACAAGGTTATAACATGTAATTCATCTGTCCTTCCACTCAAAAACAAGTTGACGTTTATGGGATGTGCACATTTTTTTTTTTTTTTGCATATCTAACAATAAATTATGCACAATAAATGGATTTCTAATTATATAAAAAAAACATTGAAGTTACCAATATAAGATTGACTTACTTTAATTAAGTTATCTTGATCTTACCATGCATTCATTGATCCCAAGTTGAATTAAGATTATTTTGGATTATTCATATATTTTAGATATAGCTAATTAAGTTGTGGTATAGTGATTGAGTTAAGAATTAATTTAGCTTTTTCCCTTGTTCCATTGATGTTTTTTTTAATTACCACATAATATCTCACATCTTTTGTGAGTTTATTATGTTGCTATGATGTTGTGACCGTGTGTTATTTCAAACATAAATGTGTGTGTCTACATGTGTGTATACATACATATATATACACATAAAGACACACACACACATAGATAGACATAAAATTTATCTCAACTAATGTGACCAAAGTTGTTGGGATTTTGGCTAGTTCATATCAATATACGTTCACTGCACTAGTCTATATCAATGGATTTACTAGAGATACCATCCAAAAATGTAGGGAAACATCCCTTGAAGATCCCCCGTACTACAAATGATTTGAAATGAGAGTACATCTCATCAATCTTGGGTCTACAAATGATTTGAAATGAGAATACATCTCATCAATGTTGGGTAGTTATATTTTTATTTATTACATATTATATTGGGTTTATTTATGTCACTTGTCATAAAATAAAAGATCATAATACAAGTTGGTTTATTTTGTTACTATATTTCATTTATAATTATTGTTAATTAATTTTTTATTATTATGGTCAATTTCTTAGTTTTTTCAAGTTTATAATAAGAATGGTAAATTTTGTTTCATTTTAATATATTAGAATTATATTACTTACACATCTCATCTATAATGAGTTGTAATGTACATCTGGTCTTAAAAATTTTAATACTTGAAAAATCTAGATTAAAATTAATTTCAGAAAATTAATTTACACTAATTTACTTTATAGTAATAATTTATTTTATTATTACTATGATGGTTTTTTTTTTTTAATACATTTTTTATTTATTTATTATTATTACTATACTTTATACTTTACTTTTAGATTGCAAAAATCAATTTTTATTTTATTTTAATTCATTAAAATAAATTTTTATTTCATTTTAATTCATTAAATAAATTTTAGATAATTTTTTTTAACACAAATAGTGTATATTCATTTTTATATGAAACTAAAAATAACTATACTTACCCATCCTTTATTAAAGAAATAAAAGAAAAGAACCAACCCTGTATTATCGCATCAATCGCACGATCAAATTTGATTGCGCTCTCCATTTTTTTGATTTATGTTAAAATTGGACTTGTTTGAGAGGCACCATCAATTTATTTGTTATGTGCTGCATACATCAACTTTCAATTATGTAAAGTATAACAATATGTAAACTATTTTGTTAAGATGCTTCCTATTATCAGGGAAGCATTTATTTTTGATGAGCACATTGCAAATTCATAAACCAATACAAAAATTCCTTTATGAATTGTTATTTAGGTGTAGTTGATAAATAGACTAGTGACCTTTCAATCTACTAACAATTTTTGAGTTAAAAAAACATTTATGAATTTATTTCTTTAATACATCTCTTAAAAAACAATTTTTTTGAATTGAAAAAACATTTATAATTTTTCTTCAATGATTCATCCCTTCCACCCAAAAAAAACACAACTTGTGAGTTGAAAGAATCATGTTCAAACACTAAGGCCATGATGACTCATTACATTGTTGGTCTCCTTCTTGTTTGTTGCTTCCCCTTATCATAATACTACTCTAACATCTTGTTTGTTGCTCCCCCTTATCATAATACTACTCTAACATTTGAATTAATGTTTTGTAATGATAAATCCCTAGGATATATTCTACATAAAATGTGGTAGGGCTTTAGATGAATGGTTTCAAAAAGTTCAAAAGTTCATTGGTTTTAAAAAATTATAAAATGGAGTAGGGCGCCTCTAATAAACTTAAATAATTGATTTTAAAAAAATTATAAAGAAAAATAATGAGAGGTAAGTGAAGAGTACCTTAATGAAGCTTTCTCTTTTATAATCTCTCATCATCCAATTATGCTTACCTTACCTGGAATGATAAGATTTTTCCATTTCATTATAGTTGAGAATGTCTAATGAACCTTTGATCTTTTATAATCTCCCATCCAATCATGCTTACCTGGAGTGATAAGCTTTTTCCATTTCATTATAGTTGAGAATGCCTTGTACACTATAAAATGTTTAATTTAAAATATATTTCGATCACATAATCACCACGTGTAGTTATTATTCTTTGTATAACTCCTCCTTTCATTTGGCTATGCAAATAACAAGTTTGAAAATCAATTATCCAAGGTTAGTAGTGCTATCTAATATTATTTATAAATTTTTGTTTTAAAATAATTAAATATCAAATGGGTTTATATAAAAAATATATTTATATAAGTGTAGGATATATTTGGTAAGAGTGTAAGATTACTTTTTTATGAATCATTAATTAGTTATTTTGAATTATGTGATTTTCTTTAAATAATAGTGATAAGTCAATTTGCATTAGCAATTAATTACCAACAATAACTTCAATACTTATTGATAATTGTTATGATAGGTTTTGCACTTTAAAAAAAGAAAAGAAAAATACAAATATATTATTTGATGAAAGAGATATCTTAATCTTAATGCCCTGTAGAGATGAAAAAGAAATGAAATACATGGCATAGCTAAATAAAAATAGAGGAGAAGATTTGGCTAAAGGTAAAAATCTTTTATTATTTTTATGATATAAAAAATTAATAGAAATGGGAGAAGTTAAAAGGAATTTTGTAGTTAAATAAGATTTATAAATGTTAAATTAATTTAATGATTACTTTTACAAAGCAATATTATTTAGAAGATAAAATCTTTATTCACTAAGAAAACATATATTCTATCAATCCAAATTAAGTTTTCATGTCTTAATAGTGGAAACACAAATTGAAAAAATAAAATAAACAATAATGTTTATGCTTATTTTGCAAACAAAGAAAAATTAAAGATGAGTTTGATGCTAATCCAATCAACCAACTTTATATATTGAACTCTCATCTACATGATTAAGTATTGTTATGTACACACAAAAAAGAGAGTCTTATATACAAACTTCAAGATTGGAGAAACATTAACCTTGTTATTTAGCCAAATGTTAAACACCAAGACTAACTACATAGGAAAAATTTTAATCTCCCCCAATCATTACTATAGTACACTAACATTGTAAAAGAAGACATACAAAATTACAATCAAACACTTGCTTCCTTTTGAGTGAAATTGTGTTAGATTCCATTCTAAAATAACCATCCAAAAAATCAATTCTAAAGTAATCAAAATGAAACTTGAATAACACCAAAAATGACATTAACATTAAGAATAATAATATCTAGAATGAAACAAGGTTCACAGACTTGAGATACATCATATTGTATCAACTACATATGTTGAAGAACAATGTAAAAGAGAGATGCCAAATATTGTGGCTCACATGCAAGGGCATGTGTCTCAAAGGATGTTCAACAATATCTCTAGGAAAACAACACAAAATCATTATAAAAGGATATGAGACTATCTGTACATGGGACAAGAGAGAAGTAGGGTTTTGTTGAGACATAAAAACAAAAAAGAATCCCAATTTCACTAACGTTTATCATTCATACAAAGATTCTAAAGACAAGAAGACAAGGTTTATACGAACCAATCTACCTCACCAAAAAGAACCAATCTACCTCACCAAAATTCGACCATTAAATTTGAAATAGGTTAAAATGACCATGATATCCCCTAATATAGAATCTAGTAGATGAAAGATACAACATCTCCTAATAAAACACCATTGGCCAAAGAGAAAACAAAAATGCTGCAACAACCCAATAAACAAAAATGATTCATGCCACCATGACTTCTTCAAAAGACCCAACACACTAGACCATCTAATCAGAAACTTTAAGAACATAGATGTCTTTAAATATAGGGGCATCTTCTGACCTAATAGAAGTGTTTTTCATGAAAATAATAGACAACGTGATCACGGAGAATTCATTATATAGGTCCATAAATATATGAAGGTATGGATAGATCTAGATAACAAAGCACCAACTTTACTTTGTTTTATAAACATTATAATCACATGAATTTACATGTGGTGCATTCAAAATTTCAAAAATAAGACATCCTAAGAATGAATGATAATAAAAACTTAGAAAACCCCCAAAATCAACACATTCCTAGCAATATATGTTACTTATTTCTCTCTCTATATATAATGTCAAAATAGAATAACAATCCTAACCAACACAAAAACACCAAAAACACAAAAAAACACCAAAAAAACCAACAATAAAACATAACACTCTTTACAAACTCATGAAACATTCTTAATGCAATGGTGCAAAAAGGACATTCCATTTATGAAGTAAATAGAGAAAATAACATAAACCCTAATTATGTGCTTCATAGCATAGAAATACTCTGATGTGATAGGTTAAAATAGGTTGTAACACTATAATATTCTCCTTATCACCCATATCCTTATCCCTTCTAAGATATAAACCATTAAGACCAAGCCCTCCTCTATTAGAGTAATATGTTTGATTTATTTGAGGCAAGTACACTATGGGGAGATAATAAGTGGATTAATTTTACCAAATTATGGTGGAAAATGCAATGGTGTATAAGAGAAAATAGAAATTTTTTATTCAATTCAAATTAGATTTAGATTTACTTAAGAAAATAATAAGTGGATTAATTTTCCCAAATGTAAAAAATATGATGGTGTAGATTATGGTGGAAAATACAATGATGTATAAAGGAAAATATAAATTTTTTATTCAACTCAAATTAGATAACCATTAAGACCAAGCCCTTCTCTATTAGAGTAAAATGTTTGATTTATTTGAGGCAAGTACACTATGGGGAGATAATAAGTGGATTAGTTTTACCAAATCATGGTGGAAAATATGATAGTGTAGATCATGGTGGAAAATACAATGGTGTATAAGAGAAAATAGAAATTTTTTATCCAACTCAAATTAGATTTAGATTTGCCTGGGAAGATAATAAGTGGATAAATTTTTCCAAATGTGAAAAATATGATAGTGTAGATCATGGTGGAAAATATAATGATGTATAAGAGAAAATATAATTTTTTTATCCAAATCAAATTAGATTTAGATTTTCCAGCTCATGACAAATTCATAAAATTGATTAAGAGGAATTATGTAATGCATAATGCTGAGTCCATAATTAATAGAGT
>JASDQU010379080.1:0-10447 GCA_032191745.1 Picea mariana | reverse complement strand
AATGAATGTGTCGATGTTGAGCATGAAAAGAAGTCATTGGATTACCGACCAATGATGAATGTCGTTAACCAATGCGAGGAAACTCATCATTGATTTAAATGAGTGCTAAGGTACCCGAGTACATCTTGTGAAGTGCGAATGAATGAGTTGATGTCGAGCCACTTGCAAGATTTGACAATCAAGGGACATTGATGTATTCCCATGTTTATCAGCGAGAGAACTTGCCATTAAGGCATGCAAGCCTCCAGGTACTCAAAATGGACTCTAGTCTATATCCTAGATAAGGTGCTGAGGTCGATGGGGCAAGGCTTATTGAAATGTGGGCATTGAGGAATCCCACATCAGTCAACGTGAGTTTTGATAAAAAGAGTGGTAGGACTATAAATGCAAAGATCTCAGTAGTAACAGTGTGTATGGCAAGGCAATGTAGTCATGGAAAGGGAGCTGGATAGTTTTATTGACAAGGAAAACTGAACTGAAAAAGATAAAGAGATGTATGCGACTCAGAAAGATAGGCGTGTGTTAATTCATGAAGGATAATTCAATGGAAGATGGGCTTCAACACAGGAGTGACCAATCTTCCTTGAAGGAGAAATGGAGGAAGGCATTCATGACACAATTGGATTTATGAAAAGGTTTATGTGTAACTACAAGCGTCATGATGTGTAAGACGAGAATCAACTTCTTCGAGCAGTCAATAAGACATGTGTTTTTTTTTTCAAAAGTTTTGTGATCTTTGAAAATCACTTCAGCAGCAAGATGCATTCGGTCGTGCTCCTGAAAAAACCTAGGTACAAATCCTGCATAAAAACTTGTGAGATGTTCGAAAATATAACATGCAGAAAGAAGTATAAATGTGACAAAGTAAAAATAAAATGTGTTTTGATACCTTTTGTCGTGGTCTTTGCGCGTGCGTGTGTTTCATCGTTGATTGCTTGCTTAGCGTAAAATTGAAAAAACATGTTTCCATTTGTTTTTAGGAATTTATAAAAATGTCCATTTGCAATGTTATTTGTTTTTGTTGTTTTCATTTTTATAATTTGTTTCTAATTTTCATTTTTTTTTTAATTTTAATTTTTTCTTATATAGTTTTTTTTATTTTATTATGTTTGACGTAATTTTTATTATTATTTACATATTATTATTATTATTATTATTATTATTATTATTATAAGAAAACAAAAGAAATAAAAACAATTTTTTTATAATAAACAAATAAAAAAAGGAATTCTTTATAATAAAAAAAACAAATTTTTATTTTATTTTATTTTTTTTTTATTTTTATAATTGTTTTATAATCAAACAAACAAATTTTATTTATTTTTTAATCATTTTATAATTTAAAACAAATAAACAAAAACAAACAAAAAAACAGATAATTTAAATCAAACAAACAAATTTAAATCAAACAAACAAAAGAGAAAAAATGAAATTGTTTTAAAACAAGATTTTTATAATGGTTAACAACATTCATCAATAGATTGCTCCTCGCCAGAAAAGAAGTAATGCCCTATTTAACTACCCATATAGCATATCAGGTTAACCAATTGCCAAAATGGCCATGTATAAAAGCAAACGAGGAGGAGGTAAAAATCCAACAATTGCAAATAATCATAGATCAACAATCCCAATTCAAAAGGTGCTCGACAAATAATTGAGGAAGGGGGAGAGAAATGAATTACCATGGTTTGGGTGCATTCAACGTGGTAGACATTCATTAAGTTCAGAGCGATCCCTAGCAATGATAAGAAACAGACAAGCAAGTGAGAGCATTCTTGGGTGCATGGACACTACGTGCGTGTTGAAAGGAGGGACATATGCATGAAAAGTTATTGTTGCACAAGTTCAAAATAGATAGAAGAACATGTGTGTTGAAAGGAGGGGCATATGCATGAAAAGTCATTGCTGCACAAAAATAGATAGAAGAATGATGAATTTCGACCCGTATTTGATTTCCCTTGTAGAAATAGATGCAATGGTCGGTCCCTTGGGATCGTAGAGGGAATGTAGATAGGGAGGAACGTAGGCTTCCACTCTCAGTTCCATGGGGAATGGCTTGGCGGAAAGATTATAAATATGATGGGGATTGCTCTTGACTACTAAAACCCACCCGTCATGAAGCACAAGAGCAGTGGAATGATACATTCTCGGGATTGTAGAAGGAGCCAGATTTGTAAACCTCTTGCCAATTGCTTCGGTGAGCATGTAGAGGGGCGGAGAAAATGTAGGCTCCTTCCCATCTTTCCAGCCGACGGTGCCATTTTTGGCCCCGTTGATGATGAGAATATTTCCTGTGGGGAGAATGAGCATGTCTCCCATTACTCTCGGGCCATGCATGTCTTCCATTTTCCATTGCGGTTGCTGAGACGTGATCTCCATTATCTCGCAGCTCATCAAGGCCTCTATGTGGGATTTTCAAGGCCTCTTGCTATGACGTGATCATTCATTATATTCCATAGATATTTTAATGAACGAAATAGCTTTTTCTATCTGATCACCTCAGCAACACAACACAGAACAAGGCTATGACTTATTTTTTCCAAGATATAGCAAGGTAGCACGAGATGTGAAGAAGGCTGTGACTTTTTTTTTTCCGCTTTCCATGTGTTAGATTATCGCTCCTTCTCTTGCAAGAGATCAGTTTCCAAATTCTGATATGGGGTCGAGACTGTCAATGATGGTATATTAACTATGACTACAAGCCCCGTTACTACTGCTATAAATGTAGCCCCCTGAATAAATCGCACCATTAACTGAAAGTTCACATATAAATTTTTGCTGAATGTGAATACCTTGGGAATCAAAATGATAGCAACCAGTATAAGCCAAGATAAACCATACACCGATAGATTAGTTGATTTTCTAGTAGCATGCAGCTTGTACACAATGCCATACTGAAAGATAAAAAACCATAAGCTAAGGATTGTCTCAAAAATTCTTCCCCTCAATGTGCGAATGTGTACTTGCTCCTCATCCCACCAAGTTTCCCAGCTCTCTTCTACTTTCACTCCAACACCACTTTTGTAGAGAAGCTAGGTGGTCCAATCGTCAAAGTCCTACACAATTTTCTGCCACACAAACCCATATGGGTTGAAAATATAAGGAGAAAATAGCCATGATATGGAAAGAACCCAACTGTTGAACAATGTCATACTTGCTAGACGTTCTGTAAATTGATCACTGTGATTTTACGTCTCTGTTTTGAAACATTGCTTTGTTTTTTGATGAAAATTTTATGCGTGTTGTAACATTCCTTGCAAACATATGTTTTAGGAGTACCATAACTCGACAAAAATTTGAAGAGCTTTGTGGGGATCTTTTTGAGGATGCGGGAAACAATAACTACATTCCCACAAAAGACAACTTTTCTCCATAATAATCTTAACAAAGCTCAAGGAAAATTCCACTGGACAGAAAATTCAGGAAAGTCAACACATAAAAATTTCAAAAATAGTTATGTTAAAAACACTTTGGATCTGCCTGCCCTCATGGAAAACTCATAGTCCTCTCTGAGAATGAGCCTTTTGTTAGAAACATATTTGAGAATATCGTTTTCAATTTTTGGGAGTGCAGAAACCTGACACATAGGTTGACAGTATGGAAATGATATCACCAATATGGAATAATATCATTGCAAATCAAATTGATACAGTCAAATCGGATTTATTCTCACAACCTCCAGAAAAAAAAAATCTCTGTATTCAGTTGAACGTACGAGTGGATCTCAAATCGCCAAAATTTCATTAACTAATGTTCATTCATTGATGTAGCTTCAAAGATCTCTCATGTAGGCATAGTATGTTGAGACTCCTCCTTAGGTCCAGTGTCAATTATATGTTATGGTCTTGGGCTTCCGCTCTGCTGCTTTCAGATTGTCATTTTCTTTGTTTTTAGCAAAAAGTGAATACAACAAATGTGCTCATAATGAAGACCAGCAGAAGATCCATCTCACTAAGTTTGAGTTCCATCTGAAAAAACTCCAACAAATACTGTGAGTGAGGCATCAATTCCAAGTATAGTAAAAATAGATGGATCCGAGAGAACTTGAAAGGATAAGTTTGTTGCTTAACGAGTGGAAATGGCATCACCAGTTACATAGTAAGTATAAGATCCCATAGCAAAGCAGGACCGAAGGAATCAGTTTACCCCATCCACAAAGAATCAAATACTGGGCACAGAGGTAGAGGTTATATGGAAAATATTTGGCTTGCTATAACAGATTTGGATTTAGGCTCTCGTGAAATTGCTAATTGTTGATATTGTTTATTTGTTCTTTATGAGGTGGTTTATGCACATATGATATTTTGTTTTATTGCAGGGGTATCTCCAGGGGTCTATAGGATAAGGGACAAAGGAAAAAACATGGCGAGGTAATAACACAAGAAGAGTGCAGTTGTGACGTTGTTTCGACTGTTGTTTCAACTTGGTTTCTGCGCAGCTCTTATCTCATATGAATTGCAGACCTTATTCATTATTTTTTTATTTTTACTTTTTTAATGTACTTACTATTTTATTGTTTTGCTTTGCAGACAGAGGCATGCACAATTTTTTATTCATTTTTTCTATTATGTTTTTAAAGTAAAAATAAAATAAAATAAAAACTATTTTACAAGCTTGTTAAAAATCTATGAGCAAATGGAAGACGAAAAAAATAGATTAGGAAAAATTTTATGTTTCGTCAACTAATTGATATTCCTAAAATCAACCAATTAGTCATCCTACTTTCTGATCCTCACGATTGCATGAAGCACGTAGGAGAGCATATTTATTCTAGAAAAAATAAAAAAACTTGAAAATAAAACCCTACCTACACTACGCTAATTAGGAATGAGAGATTAGTTACGTATAATCAAACATCGAATGTAGCCATGCACGCAACAGTAATAAAAAAATGTTATCTTTTAATTAGCAATTGACAGTCAAGAATATGTATGAATGTGTGAAATTAGCAGTTGAAACTGTAAATTAAAAAAAGAAAAAGAAAAACTAAATGAATCTAACCTAGTACTTTCTTGAAACTAGCGTTCGATCAGGTTTTTGTAGGCATAATTTATCTTACTCAGATCATGTTGCAGCTCCTCGCTGTCCTCCTCACCCTCTTGTGCACCTAATGATTCTTCATTAAACATGCAAGGTTCTTTGTATGTTGATTCTTCGTTCGCCTCAGGAGGAGTGAATAAGCTTTCGACTGCTGTCAAGATCTCCTCTTCCAGAGAAGAGGAGACCCCAAATTTTTCTAGGATCTGCATAAGCTGTTCCAAGATTAAATTCATTGTTAAATCATGTTAAAAAAAGAGGATTCTTACAACACCCAAAACTGAAATCTAAATGAAAAAAACTTGAATAAAAGCACTCTTACTGAAACAGAAAAAAAAAATGCTCTTCACAGTTGTGGAAATTAAAACATTCATGATAGTTGGCAGGGATAGTGAGGAGTCTCCTCTCATGAGATTCTATGACCCTCAACACATGTAGATMATAAAAATTAAAAATACTTTTGCATGAATTGAAATTTGCAAAATTTGAAATTACTTCTACCTAGTTGGTAGGGAGAACATGAGGAGTCTCCCTCTCATGAGATTCTATGTACCCTAACCAACATATCTAGATCACATTTGCAGAAATTGAAACTAATCTTTCAGAAATTGAAACTAATCTTGCAAAAATTGAAATTACCTCTACCTGGTTGGTAGGGAGAACATGAGGAGTCTCCCGTTACAAGCTTCTATGACCCCTTACCAACCCATTTAGATCACACTTGCATGAATTAAAATGAAAAGAAACTAATACCTCAATCCATCGTGCTTCCCCGACAACAGTGCCAAAATGTTTGGCTCTAAAGATGTCCTAAAATATAACCTCTATGCATCATCCAAAGGTAGGCACTGGCACAAGCGTTTTACTTGTCGCCTGCGTAGGTTCTTACCTTTCGTTTTCAATACACATCCTCCAGAGATGCAACCCCTACAAAGGGAAAACAATCGTAACAAAAGGAACAACAATCATTCCATTCAAATGAACAACAAAAGTAACAACAATCGTGACAAGGGAACGCTAGTCGTTATATTGGGTCAAACTAATGTTGTATTAATTGAGTTGTATTACTTGCCCAACTATCTGATTTGTCAACCCGAGGTTCGTAAACTGATGAAGCACACGCAAAGTATATGCAATACTGAATTTGAAATAATCTAATCTAATGTTTAAGCTACGACGAAAATTGAATCATTAATCTAACACACGACTGAAATAAAATCATTAATCTAACACATGACTTGGGATTGAAATAATCTAGTTGCATAAATAAAATTAATCTAGGAATGAGAAATTACGTGAAGGAAATTAATCTAGAAATGGAGAACTACATGAAGGAAAAGAAAGTACAACATGTGAAGAGTTGAATGGCATAACAACATATGAGAGCTCTCACCAATGAAGCAATCTTACATTCAATAATCAAATCAATATTCATAACAGAATAATGAAAGCATGAAAACCAAAACCATGAATCAAAGCTAAGAATCCCTTTCTCTTTCGAATCCTAATGACCACCATTAATGACTACTCTAATTCTAATTACATTACCTAACTGCATCCTAATTGAATTCTCATGAAGAGAGAGCACTCTCTTTTATACATGAGATCCCCGAAGATAAGATAACCATCTCATTATTATAGATCCACTTTTCTCTCAACCTATTTCGACCCATTATTACAAAATATAATCCCTTCAAATCCTCACACATATCTCTCATATATCTTGGATACGATATTCCAACCAAATATCCATGATCTTCTCCTTGGAATGGGCTTGAATTATCTCCTCAAATATTGAAATGGTGGAGGAAGTATTCGAGAAGTCCTTTGAATTAATCCTTCACATATTCCTACACATTACAAAGCTCACACATATTTGAGATATATATGAAAACATGTTGATTTATTAACATTTAATCACAAATTCCTTTTAAGTACTAAAATGAATAAAGTGGAGAACAATAAGGTGAAACCCAAGTATATTTATGGAAATGATATCGTGAAAGGTTAATGGGGCGTTGAAATGTGAAGAATAATGAAGGGAAATGTGGATGAGAATAGGACATTTCTGAGCCCCAACAATAGTAATCGATATCATCAATGAGATCATCATCTGCTACATTTGGATGATCAACTTCTTCATCTTCTTCAACTAACACATCGACTACAACCACCTGATCCTAATCTGCATAATGATGATCTTCTTCCTCATTGTTATCTTCATCCTCAACTACATGATTATACTTTACTGGTCTTTCTCTTGGATCATATCTAACAATGTATGACCAACCTGCTTTATTATGTGCCTCTGAGTAAAATACTTGCTCACATTGACTTGGAAGAACATAAGGCTCTGTACCCAGTTCAAATTCCCTTGTATTAACCATGGTAAATCCATTAGCATGCTCAATAATAGTTCTTTCAAGATCACGTTCATGCATCTGTAGCCTGTACCATTTCACCTCAAACAAAACTATTTTAAAGGAATTAAAATCACACTCAATTATATCCTCCAAATTCCCATAATACCTATTCTCAGTTTCTTCTGGATGCTTGTCACTTCTAGAGGAAACATTGGTGACCTTAAACACTCCAGTTATCCCACAATTCGAGTTTTTCATCTTATCATCCAACATTTTGATATGAAATTTACGACCATTACACCACATAGCCTTGTGATGTTTCAACTGCAACATGGACAACAAGTAAAAAATACATTGTCAATTAATAAACGTAATATAGGACTTAGTAAATATATATTTCAAAAATTAAACAAACCAAATACATTGAAAAATTGGGAAATAACTAGTAAAATGTGGGTAAACAATTTACTTGCCTGTTTTTATTTTAAACCAAAGGCTAAATCAACTTACCTTGATGTAAGATCGGGAAATTGATCTCAATGATGATGTGTTGTTTTAATCATCTTACTCACCCCTTCCCATGATAACCTACCGAAGTATTCTTCACAATATTCTATCCAATGCTCCATCCAATCAAGGTTGTTTGCAATGTATAAATGTAAAGCATCCCACTCTCGAGAAACTATACGATAAAATAACAATTTAATATCATTAATTAGCTATTGTTAATAAAGGCATAGTTTAATATAGTTCAATATGAAAGAATAAAAAATATAAAACATCAGTATGATAAAATAAAATAGGAAAAATAAATGTGTAATATATTAAATCTACACCAACATCTAATAATTACCTTTCACAGTCCTCATTTTACCTTTCCACAATAGGACCTCCCCTTCAAATTTTTTGATGGAGTCGAGATGCCAAATGCGAGGCACATCCATATTTTCTGCTAATTTAGGTAGATATTGACTAATATACACCATGCATTGATATACCATATATCCCTCAACCATAGAACCTTTAGGACGTGATCTTATCTAACAAAAGACTTCAATGACTTCAACTACCTCTCCACCATCCACATCGACCTTGTGTGTACTGGTCCACATAATTCAATCTCCTCAACTTGGTGTATGAGGTAGTGTTCTTGTTCATTGAAAAATCTTGGAGGTAGATACTACTGCATTTGACACATTAGTCGGGGAATGTTTCTCTTCCAAAACCTTATATCTTCTTTATCGATTTCTTTTAATGAAATCCACCTACAAATGATGCAATAAAATAATATCAAGGCATACATAAATTTGTAGATAAAACATAATATGTCAATCAGTTCCGCTACAATTCACATAAGAAGTACATTTTCCATATAAAACATTACTTACCTCATGTATTTTCCAAGTACATAAATAATTTGTTTTATGTTGTTGTCAAAGTCGTCTGGGAGAGATAAAGGTAGAACATATTGTAACAAAAAACAAATATTTATTATTTTTTTCCAACAAACACGTAGCAATAAGGAAATATATTATAACCTACTAATTAACTTAATGAATGTATGCCATTCGTGTGTTTTAACCCCGCCAAAGTCACCTTTTTTCGTTAATATATTTTGTATGTTCGACGAAAACCCTATCGGAAACCTAATTTTTCGAATGACCTCTTTTACAATATTGCTCTATTTCTCCTTCAATAACCAAGGAAGAATCGTATTTTTTTCATGACCATCACCATTAGAATTAATAATAACACTTTGCAATGCATGATTAGCTTCTTGGATGTCACTACAAATCTTTCCAATTCTCTCTTTGTCAGTCCTTCCATCTAATATTGTTACACATTATTTTCGTCATCCCTATGGAGATTAATGATGTAAACCTATCTGTTTCCTTCAGAGGGGTCAGTGGCCTAAGTTCCTGAAGAGAGAAGGGAGAAGAACTTTTCCTGAGAAAAGAAGTTGCATTTTCCCTTGTAAAATCCTTGTAAAAAAGGAAGTTCGCAGGTTGCTATATAGGCAGGGTGCGAGAATGCCTGATTCTCGTAGGTTTCACCATAGCTAGGGTGCGAGATGTTCATAGGTTTCTCTATAGGTAGGGTTCGAGAATGCCTACACGTGGGAAAAACAAGCGTTTTCTCGAATCTTCTAGAAGGAGAAGCTTCTATGGTGAGGTGGCATCCGAATGGTTTGGATCTTACTCACTTTCATGATTTAATAGGATCATCCTAACCTCCTCACCTTATCCTCTTCAAATTATAAAAGGAGAGGAGCTCTCATGGAGAAAGTTAGCTTTAGCTTTGGTTGGCTTGGAATTATTAGCTTGGTTGGAGTGGCTTTGAGATTTGCTTTGTCAAGATAGATTGTGAGTAGCTATCAAATCTGTGCTCTCAGAATTCTTGGAGTAAAAGTGTGTGGGGAACGAAGGACAGTTGGAAGGGACCTTACGACATCAAGGCCATGGTTGTAATCTCTCTTTCACATTTAATATGATACAGTAACATGACACTTTCCTTAAGTTTTAAATATTGAATGAGTTCGCAGGTTGCTATAACAATCTTGATGTGAATAAAGAAACTTTCGAATTTGCACTCTTGAAGATTAGTTCTTCATTTTGTTCTTGTTAATTCCTATGATATGATGATGTGAATGTTTCTGGAGCTCTTTTCTTAGCTGAAACAACTCAAGTGTACCAGTGAAGCATTGGAGGGCCCCCTTTGCCAAACTAGTACACTCTTTCTTTATGTTCTTTTCTAGTAATCTTTGATACATGTTTTAGATCAGATCTTGTTGTAGATGAGTTTTATTCATATCTTGTTGTATTTAGATGAATTCCATAGCTAATTCATATGCTTAATGTTTCAAATCCTTACTCATATTGTGAATGATTTCTTGAATAAGAATTCAATGTGTAGTTTGCCTTCAAGCATTAAGATAGTCATGAATGCTTTTTGAGTTATTTACGCTTTCATTACTTTTGATTTAATTTGATGATAGTTGCTAATGAATGAATTAAAGAAGACAATGAATGCATCTCTTGAATAAGAGT